>JACXGI010003193.1:0-64922 GCA_016801175.1 Esox masquinongy | reverse complement strand
AAGCTACCAGTACCTGGTTTAAGGACCATGGTATCCCTGTTCTTAATTGGCCAGCAAACTCGCCTGACCTTAACCCTATAGAAAATCTATGGGGTATTGTGAAGAGGAAGATGCGATACGCCAGACCCAACAATGCAGAAGAGCTGAAGGCCACTATCAGAGCAACCTGGGCTCTCATAACACCTGAGCAGTGCCACAGCTGATCGACTCCATGCCACGCCACATTGCTGCAGTAATTCAGGCAAAAGGACCCCCAACTAAGTATTGAGTGCTGTACATGCTCATACTTTTCATGTTCATACTTTTCAGTTGGCCAACATTTCTAAAAATCCTTTTTTTGTATTGGTCTTAAGTAATATTCTAATTTTCTGAGATACTGAATTTGGGATTTTCATTAGTTGTCAGTTTTAATCATCACAATTAAATGAAATAAATATTTGAAATATATCAGTCTCTGTGTAATGAATGTATACATTATACAAGTTTCACTTTTTGAATGGAATTACTGAAATAAATCAACTTTTTGATGATATTCTAATTATATGACCAGCACCTGTACATGTCTAACTGGGCCATGAACTTTTCCTCAAGAGGAACAGCCATGAGCCTTTGGAAATCTGCATTGATCTAAAACAAATGACAGCAGATATGGTATCCTGAATAAAAGAAAATGCAACTGGTCTCATCCTGTATATGATCTCACTTGTAACAAAGTAACCACTGAAGCATACCAGTAACAATGACCCAAATGTCAATACACTAAAAAGTATAACAAAAATGTAACCTTAAAATTTAAATTGTCAGTAAGCAGAAAGCAATGTTATACCAAATTATGACCAATTAATAAAAGCTCACTGTAACAAAACCTGAAAGACACAGACTTAGATCACATCAGTTCCATTATTACCTCTTTCTGTTGGAACAGTGCAGGCCAACGGTCTCTGAAGTCCTTATTACTGGGTTCTTGGTTTACTACCTCCTGTCCTCTGTAGGCAAACATGCGCGCCATTTTGTCTGCGATGACCCTTCCGTTGTTTCTTATTCCGATCTCTGTCAGAATTTATAGTCTCACTTTTTCCAGGCTTTCCAGAGTCTCGCCAGTTAGGAAGGATGGATAGAAGTTAGCTTCAGCTCGTTTTGGCCTCTTCACTTTTTTAGCAGGGAATGCATCTGTAGTAGCTTTAGATTTCAGGGAGTTTACTGACAGCTCAGGACACCCCTGCAATTTGAGCTCAGTCCTGTAGTTGCCCATCTTGTATTTCCAACCGTAGCAGCCATTCAATGAGCCAGGTTCTTTCAAACAAGGGTGCTTTTTGATTAGGGCCTCTGCAACTGTACAGAAATGTGCATCCTCTGGGTAGGCCTTGTATTGATAAATTTCTTCTGCTAGTCTATTCAGGATGTCCGACTTCATTCGGGAGCTCAGAGTCAACATTTTGTGGCTCACATGGTACTCAGAATTCCCCTTCGCTAGCTGCAGCTCTGTGTCATGGCCGCGTCCGTAATGCCTATGATTCAGTTTGTAGCGCTTGAGCAGTTCAGATCTTCTTGTACGCGTTGTTCCACAATCCTTGGACCTCCACATGAAGTGCAACACTGGGCATATCTAAATTTAGAAAAGTGAAAAGCCAGTATAAATATAGATAACAATACAGTCCCTGTTCCGTGTAAAATAAAGTTGAATTGAGACTTCAACAGAGTTTAATTAGTAAAAAAAAAATCAAGTGTGGATCTTCCAAAGTTAGACTTTTTCCTGCCAAATTTCCTTTGTGTTTCCCCAGCTCAGCAAGGAAACACTGTCTGTGGAAAAACAGTAAATCTGGTGCTAAAAAGTCTAACTGAACAAGTTTCATACAGCTTTGGCTAAACTCTGGAATCACCTTTTGATGAAAAAAAACTGCAAGGGTAGAGGGGCACCAAAAAAAATAACCATCCAAAAAAAATAATCATCCAAACAGAATAATCAAAGTCTTAATGTTTTAAACTAGATTTGTCTGATTTAAAGGCAGTTCAAGCTGGCTAGGGTTAATAATTTGTGCATTTGACAATACCATTTTTGCTTAACTAGGCCTAGTACATTAACAAAAGCTGTTGTCGAAGCTCAAGTTAAAACAGCCCCGTTAGCTGTTAATGATCACCATTTTGTTCCCTTCAGAGCTGTGTCCATACAGCCACACAACAGCTTTGTCAATAGCACTGTAGCACTATTCTAGGAGTACAACTTACTTTAGGTAAGTCCAGTGAGTGTCCAGGCCTGAAGTAACCACCAGTCAAGGAAAAAATCTGGAGAATAAAATAACAAAATCCATTAATATTAAAGGGAGGGAAACTTCTATTCAATGCTTAGCTTGAATTGTGTGCGGTTAAGCAGTATTGCACGTGGCTATCACGTCTAATCTAGGCTCACTAACAAAATGCTAGCTAACTGGCACAGCAGCAGGGCACTAGCTAGCTAAGCAATTTTAATAGCTAGTTAGCCTACTGACCAGATAAAGTATCACTGGGTTATTAATTGTACTAGAAGTGTTGCACATCAGTGGATTGAACATTAAGCTAAAACAACAACAGCTAACGTAGCTGGTTTGGTTCTGTCGGTACACTAAATATACTTAACAAGATTTAACCAATTCAAGCGGACCATTTTATATCTACCATATTACATTATTTGCATATTAAACAGGCAGACCTACCTACTTTCCAAATCGGGAATATGCAGGTTGAGCAATGACATTTTAGTGTCTTCCTTCCAAAGTCATTCACCGTTACAAGAGAAAATGGCGGCTCAACTGCAGGTGGAAAAATCTGGAAAAGGCGTGGACGCAGGACGTCAGACGCACAATACAGCGAAACCTAATTGACGCACACTCGCTAGAATAAGAATAGGAAGTTAAAGTAACAAATTTTAATTTCAAGTTGATAAAATCCACAGAGGTTAACTGCCATCACTATAGCAGAAATCTGAATGAGACTCAAAATATTACCTTACTTCAACTACAACTGAAATCCACTTTTTGCAGTGTAGGAGACGATAACTGACTTTTTCGTCAAGTGAAAAGACGAGACAATCGTGGAATCCACCAGAAATAGTCGTAATACTGTATAACTGTAAACAGTTTTAGTTGAGGCTTACTATAACGTAGCTACTGAATGTTGTAGCCAGCTAAGTTTTTGTCTATCCTGACCCAAAAAGCATGCCCGGATGCGTACTTCGAATATCCACAAGAAATCGTCGCACTATAACCGTAAACAGTTTTATTGCGGCCCGCAATTAAAATTTATAAATATTACCGTTCTCAATGGAGGAGATTCGATTGCGAAACCTATAGCTTGTAAGTCCGCTTCTTTAACCACTATGCTATTTAACTCGGTCATTCGGTATGATTCGCTAATCTAGGCCGGCTCCGCTTACGCTGTCCGGCAAAAAGAAGTCCACAGAATTGCAGGTATCTGTCTAAGCAGTAATCAGTTTATTTAGTATGAAGCTTTGAGACTTGAAGCACTAATCAGTTAATATTTTAGGGTTTCCAGGGATAATTGAAGTATATTTTTTTATTTCATCTTCAGTTGCTGCCAAGTACGTTTTCTGCCTGTTGGGTTGCACCTGCATAAATAGATGACCTCATTTGGTCCAGGCAAGCAAACTCAGCAGTGAAAACGGCCCAAAAGCAACTATACTTCCTGAGGAGACTGTGGGGCAATAGCATTAAGATAACATACAATTCTGCTAGAGGCTAAGTAGAACTAAGAAACATTGTACCTGCATTAGAGTAGGGGGTGACAGGATGCTAATCTCACTAGAATAGCTGGGGGCAAGAACAGACCACTTGGTATTCTGTAGTAAACGGGCAGAATGCCAAATAAGGGAGAAGACACTAGAGCTAGAAGTCGATTGGTTGGAATAACAACAGGGAAACCCGAAGACGGCAGCTGCCACGAGATATGTGTTAAACAACATATATCTTACCCATATATGGTATGAACCGCTCCCTGAACCAGAAAAGCAGAAAAAAACGGGAAAATCTAGGGTAGGGGGCTCATGCTATAAGAACTGTGTGTGCTGTGATTGTGTCAGACTCTGTTGGACTGAGTACCACACTGTCTCCAGATATATCTGTATGGGGGAATAAAGAGAATTGCTGGCACTGCGATTTTGTCTCCTCTTAATCTCTTCTCATTAACCAACTCGGGGAAGTACTTTAGGTCGGTACTTCAACAAGACTCAAGAAGTTTGGCATGTCTTTAAAAACTCTCACCAACTTCTACAGGTGCACCATTAAGAGCATCCTCTGCCATAGGCGGAAATCCCGGGAGGGACAGGGGGGACATGACCCCCCCAACCTGGGGAAAACCATGATTTGTCCCCCCCAATTTATAAATGTAAACATAACTATGTAATTTCAACAATAGTAATAAGACGCAATGAAAGCACTTGTGCTGAATATAGACACTTAATAGACACTTTAAGTTTAAAAACATTGCGAGGTCACTCGTTATGTTAGCTAGCAGTTAGCTGATGTTTGCTAGCAAGTTACAGTAACATCAACCAACTTTTGCAGCTGTTTGAATTCGAGTCAATGAGGGAAGCTTGCAATGCAGTGTATGTAGTGTTCCTTAGCTGTCAAGGTGACAGTGTTCGTGTCTACTTGCAGAGCTACAGTAGCAAGCAAACCGATGGTGCAAACTAAAACAGTATTACAGCACTACTTTTGGTGTCCCCCTCAAAAATTGCTCTTGAGAAAATTTTATTTAATTGTCCCCTCCAAACTTGATATCAGATTTTCACCCCTGATCCTCTCAGGCTGCATTGCTGCCTGGTACGTCAGCCGCTCCGATCGCGAGTCCCTCCAGAGGGTGGTGAAGTATGCAGAGCGCGTCATCGGCTGCCATCTCCCCTCCGTGCAAGGCATCTACCATACACGATGCCTTAGGAAAGCACAGAACATCAAAGATTACAGCCACCAAGGCTTTGGTCTGTTCACACCGCTGCTGCCGTCTGGTTGACACCACCGGAGCATCGGAAGCACGCACTTCCAGACTCACAATTTTTTCCCTCAGGCCATAAGGCTCCTCAACCAGCAACAAAGATCTATGATCATACTGATCACACATGAACATTCCAAATGCTCTGATGTCTTTCTATGTACATTTAATGTATATTATAATATTCTTTTGTATGTACCATTCATAGGCATTTTACACTCACATTTTATTTATAATATTCAATACTTCTAACCATATTGTTCATATTTCCCATCCTCCTGTCTTAAAAATTGCTGCTAGTTTACATTTTATGTATGTTATTGCTATATTTTTGCTTAATTCTTACTACGTAGATGTGTGCCATGTCACAAGAATGTCATTTATTCGGTGCATTTGATAAATAAACTCTGAACTTGATATTACACCCACACACACACATTATATAAATGTTTATTAATGAGTGGAAGACTTGAGATGTGACATTTCTTTTTTTTCAATTATTACTCACGCATTGTCTCGGTCAGCGATTTTCTGCCACGCTAGCTCACATTCTTTTGCTGCTGATTCTGTATTGCTTTTTTCTTGAATATATACTCATATTCTGCATGTGCATTCATTAATATATCTAACTCCACTGGGAAGAAGTACGGGGTCCGAGACCTTTTTCTCCTGTTGCCATGATGAATCATCTTATCCGCGTTCCATTGATGAGGGCTTTTTATCTCCTCGTGCACGTGCTTTACTCAGGGTTAACTTAACTCTGAGTTGACTGAACTAATTGTTACCACCTGTTCTGAAACAGTCAACTCTGAGTTTGACAGCTCAGAGTCAGTCAACCCAGAGTTGTGGTTTCAACTCAGAATATGTTAACCCTGCTTTCTGAAATACCCCCGATAACGGCAGTTGCTCCTGGTTCAGTACCACGTTGCACAACTACTTCAACCGAAGTTCAGACAACATGGAATGATGTCCTAACGCCTCAGCATTGTTGTTAACAATCTAACATCTACAGTGTGTCTAGTCTTCAAGCAAATACAACAAAATGCAGGCATATGCAATGGGCATGTATCCATCTTAAATAAATAAACTTGCCAGCTTCATTTAGAGAACCACATGACCTAGCTGATTTTGATTTATTTATATACCATACTGGTTGTTATGTGTGTAGAGTACCTGTCTGGTTACGTTGTTTAAAATACAACCTAATGACATTTACAGTACGCAGGGTTTATAGTAGGCTATATACAACATATACCACAGTTAAGGGCTGTTGTTAGGTACTCTGCAAAGTATAGGCATAGAAAGGTACAGTTAGGTCCGGGAAATAATTGGACACTGACGCACGTTTTGTTATTTTGGCTGTTTCCAAAATATTTTCTAGTTACAGTATAAATAAATAAATAATGAATATGGGCTTAAAGTGCTGTCCCTCAGCTTTAATTTGAGAGTATTCACATCCGAATTGGAGGAAGGGTTTAGGAATTACAGCTCTTTAATATGTAGCCCCATCTTTTTCAAGGGACCAAAAGTGATTGGACCATTAACTCAAAACCTGTTTCATGGAAAGGTGTGGGCTATTCCTTTGTTATTTCTTCATCAATTAAATAGGTAAAAGGTCTGGAGTTGATTACAGGTGTGGAATTCGCATTTGGAAACTTGCTGTGAACCCAAAACATGAGGTCAAAGGAGCACTCATTGCAAGTGAAACAGGCCATCCTTAGTCTTCAAAAAAGAAATTCCATCAGAGGGATGGCAGGAACATTAGGAGTGGCCAAATCAACAGTTTGGTACATTCTGAGAAAAAAAGAACGCACAGGTGAGCTCTGCAACACAAAAAGGCCTGGATGTCCACAGAAGACAACAGTGGTGGATGATCGTAGGATCCTTTCTACGGTAAAGAAAAAACTTTCTATTCTGATTATTTGTTTGTGAATTTTAAACATGTTTGTTTGAAGATTCTGATTTACATATGTGGACCGAGTTTCCCATTTACAGATCATGATGTATTTGTTTGTAGAATTTGTGCAATTGTACATTTTTATGTAGTATAAAACATAGCAAAACTTCAGTCAAAATGTTACAAACAAATTTGAACCAATCCACAAATATAATGTGATCTGCAAATAGTGAATTTACTGTTCAGAAATGTGAGGGATAATCGCAAATAATTTTTCATATATTCAAATCCTTGCTTTGAGGTACAAGTAGAAAGGAGTTTATTTATGGGCATTTGAAATATATTTTTGGATTGTGTTTTGTATTTGCAGATTATGAGACATTTGTTTGTGGATGTTACATTCATTTGTAAATTGTATTTTCTGTTTACACATTGTAATACACATTTGTAAATTGTGGTCTGCACATTTGCAATAACTGAGAAGCAATTCTATCTCCATACAACATTTTCTGACATGATAACATTCCCAAAACAAATGCTCAACTGTTTCTGGGTGACATCCACAAAAAGTACAATTGTTATCAATTGCAAGTTTAAATCTGTTTAAAAGAAAGGTCCTTAAGAGATAGATTATATGAATGAGCCTATATGACACTTCTTTGATCTTATTAGTTACACAATATTTACTAGACAACAACATAAGCTTATTCCAATTCACTTGTCCAAGAACTGTGTTCCAAAGTATTCTAGCACCAGGAAAAGGCACACCTTGACATATATTCCTTATATAGATGTTATCACAATTAAAATTCAGAATGTCAAGACCTTCAAGCTGAATTGATGCCATAAATTCCTCAAGTTATGCATGGGGAACCGCTATACTCTTGCAAAAGAAGAAGAGCCCCTTTAGGGATAGAGTTGATAACTACCTGAAACTCCTTATAAGTAGCTGGGACATTCTGAATTGTTATAAGATCAGTGTACCAATATAGTTGTCCATCGTCAGTCAATAATCGTTTAGCCCAGAAAATGTTCTTGTCATGCCAATTCTGGAAAAACAAAGATTTGTTTTTCTATCTTATGTCTTTATTGTTCCAAATTGTATATCTATGTGGGGAAAAATTATACTTATATGAGAGTCCTGGTTAGAAGTACTTTTTTATGTAAGTTGGCAAGTTTAACTGGGAGTTTGCCCACATCAAAGTTACACTTGAGTAAGAACTCTAGACCACCAATTTGTTGAAACATTATATCAGGGAATATATTCCAAATACAATTTTTATTTTTAAGGTAATTTTGTATCCATTTGATTTTAAAGACTATATTGGAGGTTTTAAAATCCAAAGCATTCAAACCGCCCTCACTCTGGGTACTACAGATTATTTATTTTCTTAAAAAAAATAAATGGAAGTTTGTTCCTCCATATGAATTTGAACAGTTTCGTGTCAACCATTTTAATTATTGAAGTAGGAACATCTAAGGCAAGGGAGGTATTAACTAATCTAGATAAACCTTCACATTGTGAGAGGAGTATACGTCCAGAAAGTGAAAGATCTCTCAATAACCATGAGTTAAATCTTTCTCCAATTTTCTCTATGATGGGAGAGAAGTTAAGAGTTGCCCTTTCTTTCTGATCTTTGCACATTTTATGACCAAGATATGTGATGATATTTTTGACAGGGACATTACATATATAGTTCAAATCACAAATAATTCACATTTCCTAATATTCAGGGATAGACCAGAGACCTGTGAGAAGGCATTAATACATTCAATAACTTTACTGACTTTACTGACAGTATCATTTCTCAAAAAAATAGTAGTGTCATCAGCCAGTTGCAAACATTTTAACTCTCTTTCGTATATCTGGATACCTCTAAAATTATTCTTATTAATATGGAGTGCCATAATCTGTGTGACTAGTAAAAAGAGGAAAGAAGAAATTGGGCAACCTTGTTTGATTCCACGTCTAATATTGAATCTCTTTGAAGTACCATGAGATAACTTAACAGAACTATTACTGTTATTATAAAGCATCTGTATTACTACTCGGAAAAATGTCCCAAAACCAAAAAAACCCAGTGTCTCAAAGAAAAAGAAAAATTTGTGGTGCACGTTTTTGTTTTTGCTCTAGTGCTCACACAACTGATCCAAATGAAAGACTTGATGATAGGTTGATTACGTCAATCAAGTGTTTAAGTGGTTGGGTAACATTTGAAACAGGTGTGAGTGCTTGGGCGAAAACAAAAACGTGCATCCCTTTGGGTCCCAAGGACCAGGATTGGGAAACACTGCCCTAGAGCAATTGCTTATAAGACAAGAAGCAATAAGACAAGAAGCAATAACTTCTTTAAAAACTTTAATAAATTCACTAATCAAGCCATCATTCCCTGGAGATTTGTTGTCTTTTAATCTGTTGATACAAATTGTAATTTCATTAATAGAGAGAGGTTCATCACGCAACTTTTTGAAATCTTCATCTATGGACTTTGCATATTAGTCTTTCACTGAGTTTAGAAAGGCAGACACATTATCAATAGGGCAAATATTGCTCATATAAAGATCACCATAGAAATCAGAGATATATTTTGAGATTTCTATAAGGTTATAAATGTCCTTCCCATCTATATTTAACATATGAGGAGATGTCAATTCAGCATTCTTTTTTTCTAATTTATAAAAGTATTTTGTGTTTTTTTCACCTTCCTCTAACCATTTCCTTCTTGATCGGACAAATACCCCTTTTGCTCTGTCCTCGTACATGTGGTCAAGTTTTAATTGTAAGGAAAACAATTGTCCTTTTCCTTCTTCATCAAGATTCTCCAAAGAGATTAAATAAAGTATTTCCTTAACAATTTCCTCTTCTCTTAATCTTTTTAGTTGTGCAATTTCTTTACCTCTCCTCATGGCTGTTTGTCTTATTTCAATTCCCATAAGAATTAGCCAATTGAGCCTTCTTCCAGTTATTTTTTATTATATCTTTGACATCTGTTTTGAATTTGTCATCATCTAAGAGCCTAATATTGAGTTTCCAATAACTTTGATTTGGATTTTTATCACCATAACCAATCAAGACCTATGGAAATAAATATAAGTTTATGATCAGTAAGAATAGATGGTTCAACGGAAACTTTCAAGACAGATTTTTGTAATTTTTCAGAATATCAACCAAAAATCTATTCTAGATTGTTTGTACATGTCTTTGTTTCACCAAGTGAATTCCTTTTTATCCGGGTATTTAAATCCCCACACAGCAAATAGTCCAAGGCCAAGACATAAATGATTAAATTCTGGATGACCAGGGCTGGTGTTACTATGCGGGGGAGATATGTCATTCCACGCAGTAGAGACCTCATTAAAATCTCTGCCAAGTACGATTTGTATATCTGCAAATACCTCTTTAACTCTGTTAATTTCTTCTTCAAGTTCTTGAAACAATAACCCATTAGTTTGCCTGTTCTTTGAAGCATAGATATTCCCCAATAAAATCAATTCACTATTTAAATTAACTGTTAAAAATTATCCAACGTCCAGAATGGTGAGTTTTACTACTAATGACTTTACTTTTAAATGCATCTTGTTGTAGTTTATGAATGTATGCTTGTTAAGATTGCAAAAGAACATCTGTTTATCCGTACGCAGGAAGTCACGTCCAGTCAAAGCGCGACAGCAGTCAGCCAATGGGCTTACAGTACTGAGATGTGTATTCTGTCATGCGAGGTCAATAAAGTAGAGGACAACCGGAAGTTCTTTGAGATGAGTTTGAGTCTGTAACATCGTAAACAATAGACGATCAAATGCTGCAATAAATAATTGAATTGTTCTCTCCCTTAAGGAACGGGTATGCGATCATTATTTCAACCACTATATGAAACGGCTGATTTCTAACAGCATGTTGCCGCGACCGGATGGATAATCTTGGCGATTCTACTTAAGACCTACTGTTTCGTTAGAACTTCTGAGCTAATTGCTAACTGGCTAACCGAAGGAGCCCAGATAACAAAAAGTATCCGTGCCAAATGTATTGCAACATCTGTTCCGGATGCGTGAAATGGACCCGGCCCGGGGTCCAGATACACAACGAGCCAATGCCGATACAAATCTGGAATCCAGATCTACAACAGACTTGGGCCAGCATAGGCCCAGCTCAGACCCAAATCTACTATATTTAATTTGACCTCTGGATTGGCTCTGTGCCAGATCTGTTTCAGTTCCGGTTTTGATTCGCTACTGATGGTAATGTGTGTGTTCTAAGTATCTTTAAATATGCTGAGCAATGACAAATTAAATAGAATTTTAACAGCTATTTTACATTTCTACCATTACCATACTGTTATCTTTCCATAACCCATCATAACTGATATTTTAAAGCTGTGAAACGTAAATAGATTTTATGACATTAATACTGCAGTTTTTTGTATTGTACAGCAATGCCATTTTCAGCAATCAAATATAAACGCATGAAAACTAATTTAAGAATTTTATTGTGTAATTGAAGTACATCTCATTACAACAAATTACTGTATTAAATGCAACCTTTTATTATACTTAAATAGCAATTCATTTTAAAATGTAAATTCATGGCAACAACTAAATATCAAAATCAAAAACATTTCTATTTGGAATCAAATCGTACAGTGTTTCTTAACCCCAAAAATAAATAATGATTGATCAAATGGTGACCGGCAACATTAAAAACAACAAATTCATACAATTTGAGCTAAAAAAATAAAACTGGTTGTCAGATATACATTCAAAAACCTTGTGGTTACAGATGCCCAATTCTTTGTCCCAATCCCACAGGGGGCGCACACACATTCCTGCCCGGCACCAACACACCCATACACAACCTACCAACTCATTTACATTTTCATTGTTAGATAAAAATATGAACTTTCAAACATTTAAATTGAATAGATTATTATTTTCTCATCACAACATTGTATTGGCAATACATAATCAATAAACCATCATAACATAAAATTATGAAAAAACATGGGATATTACTAGAAATTAACAACAACATGTGCCACAACATGAGGTGAGGGAAATTGAGGATGGAGAACGTCCAACGTCCAACCGAGACTACACATTTCCCAGAACATTCGGGAAGAGATTGACCTAAACAGTCCTCAAGATTAGTGTTCGGGTCTTGCAGCATGCTCTGCAGCCTTGGAACGTTCTCTGCGACCACCTCCGCGGTCAGATGCAAGATTAAACCATCTGATTGCGTGCCTTGAAATTTCATTATCTGATGCACTTTGTGACACATGACACTTCCGTACAGCGCCTAAACACATTACAAAAATAATCAATGTCTTACATCGAGCCTGCAACACACATTGTAAGTAAAATATTTTTTCTACATGTATTCTATTAGTTAAGTTATATGTAGCTTTGGACGCCTAGGCTGCTTTGTAGAAAGGGGTCTTCCAAATGACTAACATGTAAAATGTTGATTTTAGCCGATTGTGGAATGGTCATTGCAAAAGAAAAATCATATTCATTGCATATCCATATATCTTTACTAACTTACTTATGTATGAGCACAGTCTTTGTCATCATCTGGCTGAATGAGGTTTTTCCATTCACCCCTTTCCAGTTTATCTTTGCAACGGAGTCAGAAAACGTGTGCTAGAATGTTCCATGTAACTCGTTTTGTATCATGTCCTACAATGGATGCAAGAGCAGAAATCTGTTTTGAAAACAGTCATTTAGTTTAGATTAGATTCAAATTTATTGTCACTGAACAAGTACAGTACAACAAAATGCAGTTAGCATCTAACCAGAAGCGCAAATAAAAGAGTGAAATTTTTTTACAAGTGAAACAATTAAGAAACAATGTATGTTACAAGTGGGATGTATAGAGGCAAATGCAAGTACAAATGGCAATTCTAAATGTGCAATGAAGGCAAATTGAAGGTGCAAGGTAGCATGTGTAACTGAAATGCAGGGATAGCAGCAATGAGGTTCCCGAGGTAGACGTAACAAATGAAAACTTCCTAATCAGACTTTGCAAAGCACTTATTACATATAGAGAAAATTCTATGGAACAAAGGAAAAAGGAACAGCAAAACAGAACAGGAGATCAAACCCCTAAGAGGACCATCCCTTAATCTGTCCCCCTAGTTACCATCACATTGAGATCTATTAAATATGAAATACTATTAAGAATCATACCATGTTCTGTTTGAGCCTGGCATTTGTACCATCCTGAAGCCACTGTTCTAGTTCCGTCACCTCTCCAAGACTGCTCAGTGGGAAACGTAAGGTCTCAGGCATCTCCGGTTGGGATACACTGCTCTCTATCTTTCCAACTAGGCTTTTGACCACTGCATTAAGTTGTGACTGCTGATGCTTGATTTGTTCCAGCAGTGTTAGAATGTGTAGTTCAGCAGCTGTAAAAAAAGTAGGATTCATAGAATTTGAGTTTCATAACATGGCTCTACATAGAATGGGATCATAGGTAAATAACTTTTTTAGGAGGAAACTATTAAGAATTCCTGATAAAATATTTAATATCCATCCAGGAGCCAATTCATAAAACAGTAACAAAGCTTACCAGCGCAATAAAACTCTAGCTCCTATCTCTTACTGGTACGAGTCTAAGTGTTTACAGTTAGGGGCTATATTAGTCCTTCCCAGTGCTCTGTCTAAAAACCAAAACAGAGGCAAAAACAAAGGCTCTACTGAAGGATGGATCACCCAAATAGATTCCTCACAAATGCTTAATTTTATCATAGAACTGTAACTCCGCATTCTACTCCACCTTTCAGATAACAAAGTTCTTCTTCCCCTTTTCTTACCCTATTCAAATTATGTCCTTGGACACCACTCTCTCGACACTGAGGGGAAACAGAAATTGTTACTATTACGCATAGATCCCATCCCAGATGGGATCTAACTATGTTTACCATAAAAAAACAGCAGATCTAACCCAACAGCATTTGTGAGGATGTTGAATTTAACTAATGTAACATTAGGGTTATGGGAAGGTTATCACCATGCTAACAATGTATACATCAACCTATAAGGACGGCTGTCCTTGCTTTTAGAGAGTTCAACCAAATGCATGGATCGATTGTGGCGATACCAATAAGGTTAAATAGGGAACTTCACCATCTCAGTAGTGCCTCCAACGCTGGATTGATAAGGACCTCACCATAGAGATAACCACATACTGCTTCTCAAGACTATCTGTTCGTTCTAATAAGGCAATCCGTTCATTCTAATAGTACTTCGTCACTTTTGGTGGGCCAGGAAACCAGCTAACCCCTCTCCTATTCTTATAACCAGTCCGGCCCGTTGGTGTCATGTGCCCTGGTGAAAACAGGTTGGGACAAACTTGTCTGACGTTAGGGTCTTCCAGTTAAAACTTAGTCTTGGATGTTATTAGTCTCTTTTGTATGTGGTATGTCAGTGCAGGTGTGGGCGTATATCAGGAGGTCTGTGTGGATACTACAGATGGTGTTTATTCATTTAATAACAATTGTATGGGCTGTTTATAAAAATAACTTGAAAAAAACTTGGTGATAGAGAAGTAGAACCTAGTTTCATATAGAGAAGTAGAACATAGGAGAGGATTTTTACCATTTTTAACAAAGGGTTACACCTAAGGAACCCCACAGTCAGTCCTTGCCAGGACCAATCCACTAAAATCAATATTCACTTTTCCTGGTAGATATCTTATATTAAATCGGAAATCAGCCAGTTCCCCAAACCATCTGTGCCCCACTGCATTAAGCCTCATCACATAGCTCATCACTTAGGTCAAGGGATTATTGGCAGTATAAATCGTAAAAGATGGCACATAAAATAAGTAATCCCGAAACTTCTCACACACTGCCCATTTTAACGCAAGAGACTCCAATTTGCCTGAATGGAGATTGTAATTCTTCTTGGCTTGTGATAGAGTCCTTGAGCCATAAGCAATTACTCGTAATTTTCCCTGCTGACATTGGTACAATACAGCGCCAAGCCCTTGTCCTGATGCATCAATATGTAGAGTAAAAGGTAACTCAAAATCAGGGTATGCTAAGACAGGTGGAGTAGATAATGCTTCAATCAATCGTCTAAAGACCTGCTGATGTTCTTCTGTCCACTTAACTGGAGTGCTGGATAACAACTGTGCACATTTCCTTTTATGCTTGGCTAATAAGGTTCCCACGGTCATAATTTTTGTCTGTAGTAGTTCATAGATCGGTTTTGCTATCCTAGAGAAATCTTGCACATAGGAGCAATAATAACTCAGAAATCCTAGCAGCCTGCGTACCTCCCCAACGGTGGCTGGTATTTGTTCCCTCAGAGCTAATACTGCATCCACATCTTTAGGGTCGACCCGGACGCCCTCTTCTGAGACTAATCTCCCTACATAACGGACTTCCCGTTTAAACATTTCACATTTGGTAGCCCTCAGTTTCACCCCATGATGCTGAAGAGCTTTCAAAACCTTCCTTAGTCTGGCTACAGGGTCTTCAAATGTGGATGCATATCAAAGGACATCATCGGAATGCAGCACTCATCACGTAAATTGTCCAGCATTTCTTCCATTCTTCTTTGAAAAGTCGCTGGAGCAATAGATAATCCAAATGGTATTCTTACCCACTCAAATAATCCCTATGGTGTAACAAACGCCATCATATCTCTCAACCCTTCTGCTATGAAGCCTTGGTGATATGCCTTCCCTTGATCCAAAATGGTGAACCAGCTGTAACCCCCTAACGTATAAGCCAAAGCTTACCAAAGCTGTTATGTCATAACAAGGAAATACGCTGAACAAAGTCAGTGGGTTATAGTCAATTGTTTATAGTCTAACTAGAGGATTTATGGCATATGCCAGCTCAAGTAGAAGCATTGGCACGAGTTGTTGAATCTTTTCAGCAGTCAAAGGAGCATGATCACCCATGTCAGTATCACCCGATCAAAGAAGACAAAGAAGACCTTACGGTTGTTCAATATGTGTGAAAAAGAAACTGACCACTTGTTGTCATTGTTTCATCTGTGGGGATGAGGGACATAGAGCAGTTGGCTGTCTGAAGAAAATCAGGCATTCGGGAAACGGACGTCGGTCATGGCAGGGGGACGACACGTGATGGTTGCCTTTCAATCAATACCAGATAAAGTAGCTCAACTGGTGGGAAGTAAATGCTTATTCAAGCGTCACATTAACGGCTATTCTGTGAGTGTCCTTTTGGACACAGGAGCCCAAGTAAGTATGATGGATAAAACTTGGAAGGAAAAATATTTACCACAACACCAGGTGAGGCCTTTAAGTGAACTCATGGGAACAGAGCCTCTAGACGTCATCTCAGTTAATGGAGACCTAATACCCTTTTATGGTTGGGTTGAAGCTATACTGAATCTACCTGGAACTGAGAATCCGGATTTTTCCATCCAAGTACCATTCCTGGTTAGTCGAACGAAATTGGAGAGACCACTATTAGGATTTAATGTAATTCAGGAATTAATAAAAGCGGAAAAAAACAAACTTCAGGTCCTCCCGACAGTAGCTAATCTACTAAAGGGGGCCATGGAGATTGAAATTGACCAGGCGAGTTGTCAGTTTTATCCAAACTCAATTTCCTGATTATGAACCCGCTTTACTCAAAGTTGGTTTGCGGGAAATTGTTATTCAGCCGGGGCATATGGCGAATGTAAAATGTAAAGTTCCTGACAATTTTGAAATGTCCAAACCAGTGTTGTTTGAGCCCAATGATGAGGACAGTAAGTTGGATCAGTTGGACATTGGTGAGGGTTTGGTAAAAATTCACCAAACTGATAGACCCTATGTGAAATATGATTATCTAGCAAAATGACTTTAGGTACTATCCATCCAATTGCGAATATTGTACAAATTGATCAATCGGAATTTCAGGAAACTAGTGTGGAAGTCAGCAAGGTGAGTTTTGTGCCTGATCTGGAGAGTGACAGGGGACAACTAACACCACTGTGGCATCCTCTGGTTGATCTAACCATTTAAATCAAAAACAACAAGAAGTGGTTCAGCAAATGATGTATGAGGAATCGAATGCTTTTGCTAAGGATGACCACGACATTGGGTGTATACCTAGTCTGCAGATGTCTATTAACCTCAAAGACGACCTTCTGGTACAAAGAACATACACATCTATTCCAAAACATTGTATAAGGAGGTCAAGGAGTATATACAATATCTGCTGGCCAAGGGATGGATAGTAAAGTCTAAATCTCTGTATGCGGCCCCTGTGGTATGTGTTCGGAAGAAAGATGTAACCCTCAGATTATGAATTTATTATCGACAACTAAATCAAAAGACTGTTCCAGACAGACATCCGTTACATCGCATTCAAGATTTGACTGATACGTTAGGGGGTTACAGCTGGTTCACCATTTCGGATCAAGGGAAAGCATATCATCAAGGCTTCATAGCAGAAGGGTCGAGACATATGATGGCGTTTGTTACACCATGGGGATTTTTTGAGTGGGTAAGAATTGTAGAAAATGAATTTATTATTATATCCTTATTTTTTCAATTTTCTGTTAGAAGGCCTTTGTATTCTGTAAGCTTGAAACATTACGTATACTCAACAACCCTGTCAGCAACTCATGATGTCTCTATCTGTGTTCAGAGGCAGTAATGAATGGAATGTCGGCTGAGTAATGCTCCTAGTCTCCATCTACTCTATGTGTGGTAGACTAGGCCTTGGGCCTAGCAGAGACCACTAGAAGCCGCAGTGGGGCTCCTGCTCCTTGTATTAAAGAGGTGAACAGGACTCTATTCCTTATTGGGAGAGTTGAGTTAGCAAAACCACCAATAGTAACATGCCCCTGTTGTCGTGTGTGAGTTTTCAAGTTTTCTGGGCAACCGACATTCTATGATTACCTATGACTCCTGGATCTATGTCTGTATGCAACCTAGCATTCTCTAGGCTACATCATGGCAACAACAACAGTTCTTTGTATGTACATTTTTGCAAGTGCTGATGTCGTCACCTGTACTGTAGGAAGAGAATATAAGCTTGAACCTGAAATGCCATAATCAGAACAACTGTCATGACACCACTCTGTGTTGGCCTCTGTACTTGTACTCTTTTTTCACAAAAACGGTGTTTGCTTTTTCAACTCTCTCCAGCTGACTGAACTGCCGGCATCATAGAGGTAAGCGAAGCCTTTTTTTTTTAATTTGGCAATAGTTCATGTCAGTCTGTTTTGAGAGTTGAATTGTTTGCACCGGAGCTGGGAGTGACGAAGTCCAATTTCTTCAAGCAAAAATAATAGTTGATTATGGATGGTACATGTTTTATTGTTGTTTGATTGTTATAATATTGTATTGTACAAAATGTAATATATAGAAAATCCTTCAATAAGAAGTTAAAGAACAAAAAAAGAGATAAGATTGAAACTTAAACTGATGATACTGCTGATGTAAACTTTGTGATTGATATGATAACATTGTATATTGTTTAAAGAATATAGATAAGGAATAATGATCATTAAGAGATCCTAAACATAAGCATAGTATAGCCAATTAGAGATTCCCAAGATTCTGTATGTGAGGGAATAACTACTTCGAGACTCCCAAGAACTTATACGTGAGGAAACCGACTGGTTATCAACTAACGCATGAGATAAGATAGGTATGTGACACAAACTCTTTTGGGTCACATTACTTCCCTTGGTGGGTTGCAATAGCAGTGGTTGATGAACCCCTATGTGCCAAGCCAAGGCTGGTCCTAAATTAGGGAAAATTAAAATAATTAAAATCTTACAAAAAATCTCTACACTGTTAACAGAAGTATGACTGGCCGGCATTGAATGGGTGTTTGAATGAGTGAGTGAGAAAAATGTGTGTGCGCTCAATACAGTGAGGCTTAGGATTGTGTGTGTATTGTTGAAGAACTTACATAACTGTCATGGGGAAATCCATGTGTGAAACCATTGCAAATACACCACTGTACTTGTGTTTTATTTTCTATTATCTGTGTTTTGTTAGAAAACAATAGCAACAGGCAGATACCAAAGATTGTTGTAATTGGAGTAAATGGATCTTTTTCTAAGACATTTCAAGCACTGATACAGCCATAGCAAATTATATGCCAGGTATGCTAGTGATTTTCACTTGGACAATTATTTTTTCCTATTTGGAGTTATTTGTGGTTATTTGGACAGTTATTGTCCACGATTTTATTTTAGAGATCTAGATCTTTTTTAATAAGTAATGTTGTTTGAAACGTATCATTTCTTTTGTGTATTATTGACAAGAAACTTATTTGCCTATTATTACTTGACATTTTATTTGACAAAATAATAAGATAAAACATACTAAGCTAACCTTATCACAACTAGTCCAAGCCTGTGCAGTCTTTGTCACTAGCTCTCTTGTCTAGGCCATTTAACTGAACAAAACAACATTTAACAGGTTAGAAGTGGTACCAGGTCCATACACTTAACTCTCCTGGTAACCGTATGACTCTACAGAGACCTTATAGAAGCTATTACTTGCTAGAAGCTTACATCTTGCTATTATCAAATGACCCACGCATAAAGGTGGTAACGACAGGGTGTCCGTAGGTAACTCCATGGCAGACAAAGCAGCAAAGGAGGCTGCTCAGATGCCTCTTATTGCTGCTCTAACTCGTTCTGGAACTAAACATGTCAATATGTGTCCAGGTTACACAGTTGACCATATCTGGGACCTGCAGACCTCTGTCGCCGAGGCTGACAAACAAACCTGGGTGACAGCCAGCTGTGCAGCTGGTACCGACGGGATCTTTAGACACCCGTCGGGTAAACCCGTTGCACCAGTCTCACTTCTGCCCAGTCTTTCCGAGTGGCTCATAGTGTGCCACACGGGAAAAGGGGGAATTATAGCTAATACAGGCAGACTTTGGTTTGCTCCAGGACTTCAGAAAGCATGTCAAAAATCTGAAGGGAATGCCCAATCTAAGGTACGCAACATACATAAAACAGGCCCTTTAAAACAAGGTAAAACACCCCCACTACATGGTCCGCTTGTACATTTACAAATAGATTTTATTGAAATGACTTGTACATTTACAAATAGATTTTATAGATTTTATTGAGGGCTGGAGACAAACGCTATTGCTTGGTAGGTAATAATAGCCATATTTCCAAGTTGGGTGGAAGCTTTTCCAACATGAAACAATGATGCAAAGACTGAAGAAAGATCTGTGCCAAGAACTAGGCACTCACAAAATTATGTAATAATATAGGCAATACAAATGAACTGAATATATCTATACAATGCATTTCCATTCTCTGTTGAGGTGTAGCCAAAATAGGACTGGGTTATGTTTATTAATAGAGCTGCATTGGTTATGGGTCATTCCCATTCTGGTACTATACAATATTCAAATAGATTAAAGGCAGAAGCCACAAAATTGTTTATAGTTTTAACTTGCTAAGATTTCACTGTTTGCTTATACCTGAATGTGTGACAGTTATAAATTAAGATTTTAGTCTGAAGGAAATAGTGCACTATTTGAGATGACGGTCATCTGGGGTTGCTTTCCCATTCCAATTATTGAAATCCGTGTACACGAAATTGCAGGACTGGCAATTTCTAAATTGAGCTCATCTAAATTATGAAACACGACAAACAAGACTCGCTTTAAGTTAGAATCAACTGGCCAATGTTAAATGTATTGTCTTTGTATTGTGTGTATGTATATTTAAATGTTGTGTTTGTGTTATGTCCAAATGTTGCAAACTGCCTGCTTAACAAAACTAACAACTAACTGCAAGCCTGCTTATTTATGCTATTTGTTCTGTATGCCTGGATGTGTGGTGATTTACAAGTTAATGACTTCAATGATAATAAGAGAGAAAGAGAATGTGTGCTACATTCATGATGACATTTGTAAAACAGTTGTTCCCTATTTAGGTAAAATATTCTCTACAGACTCTACAAGAGAAAACTAATAAATAATTAAACATGGTAATGGTAGGCTATATTGACAGTAAGCTGGATGTTTTGATTTTATTTGACTTCTTCTGTGATTTAAAATGCTGCATTATAAACATAGGTTTGAACTAATTTGGAATGGTTTTCTGTATGTGTTTACAAATCTAGACATGCAGACCCAATGTTAAACCCAACATCCTCACAAATGCTTTCAGGTTCGATTATTAGGGGACATGACATAAAACATACTTAGATCTTGGAGTTGTAATAACAATGTACTTCTCCCTCAGTGTCGAGAGAGGGGTTTCCACATGACATAAGTTTGATAGGGTGAAAAATGTGGGAGAAGAACTTTAAATAAAATATAGAAGAATGAGGTGGAGTAGGAGTTACAGGTCTATGATAACAACTTTTCACATTACACATCTACATTTAAATGACCAAAGGGATAATTACAATTCAATTTCATTTTTTTTTTATTTTTTGTTTTCCTCTCAAAGTAAAAAAAAAAAGAAAAAAGGTGGAGAGGAAAACATATGTTTGATTAAGAAACAACTGAAACAAGATTGGGGTTTAATGGAGTTAGCTAATACAAAACTCTGTGCTGTAGTTGGGATTCTAACTTTGTGTTGTGCGAGATTCCATCTTTGTGGTAGGAGGTTTGAGGTACCAATGAAGGGGTACCTCAAACCTGTGGTCCAGATCATTCCAGGGCCAAACCAAGCCCAGACCTATGAGAGACTGCCTTGGGTTCAGAATAAGAGTATTGGACATTGATGATTCCAGATTCACCACAGCCAAGGAGAGGTGGGTGACAGACTATGCCACATACAACAGAGAGTCCAAGGCTGGGCCATTGACATCAGCCAGGAGCTGACTCATAGGAACAGGGACACTTGACTTTTGGACTTTTTTGGGTCATGGAGAGGTACAGCACATACAATAGTGGACACACATCAAATGTGGGACACTAGAATGGCTGACAACATCACAAGAGGGAAGCAGTAACATCAATAAGGCTTTAAAGCACTGCAGTTTTCACATGTAACAAGTAGGAAGGTTGGATGAATGGAGAGGACCAGGCAACGCAGCAGAGACTTCAACATCCTCCACTGCCCCAGCCAGGAGCCAGTCGTCAGGACATTGAGAGATCAGAGAGCAGAGGGGAGTTGGACTTTAATTTCTTAATTATTTTTTTTATTTGTATTTTTAATTGGGGTCTTAGCAATTCACCGGCGAAACCCTACTACATTTGTTTATTTGATATTTGTTCATTATTATTATTCTTTTAGCAAATTTTGGTCTTTTGTATTTCGGCCAGTACATTTTTCTGTGAAATAGTGCTTTGTAAAATACTACCGATATGTCACCAAAGGATCTGCCATTAGAGAAACAAAAATAACTATGTATTAATTTGACCATGGTTATACTATTTCATCCACTTTGGCAACATTACCTTAATTTATCCATGAACAATATAGAGAGAGAAGTCTTAAAAAAGTCTTAAAAAAGCTAATGACACTACAAAACACATTTTTGTTTGTTCACAATTTCTATTTTTTCTAAATTTATCATTGTTTGAAAAACTTGTAAATCACTTGTGATAATTTTACACAACTCAGGCATTTATTTCTGACATTAAATCCCACCATTTCATTATTAGTTGAGTGTTATTTTTAGTATTGCAGTAGCCTTTATATTAGGGACCAGGAGAATAGGTAAACTGATGCAATGTTTTGTCTTCTCCTTTCTTCTGTAAGGACTATGTGGCGGATCTCTAGCTAAAAGGATGGACACAAATTGGGAACAATCATGTGAAGTGAAACCTCCTGCAACCTTTCCCTTTGGCACCTTCTGAGTTCCAGAATCAGATTCATGGCATAATGGACATTTTGCTGGGGAAAAGGCGGAAGGCCTGACCTTGTTAAGTCTGGAACGCATCTCCAATCAACGGTGAGACAGAACAGCACAACTTGAAATTGAACCTTGGTCCTTGTGCCCAACAGCAACAGACTTGGGGCACAGAGTGACTCACTACAGAAGAAGATGAGACTGTGTTTCTGTCAAAGTTTCTATGGCATCACGATCAAGGCAGAGAGGCCTTTGGGTTGATACGGATGAGGACAACAGGACAATGTGCCAGGTAAAGGGAGAGGACTGGGGAGTAACTTCACACTTAAATTTAGACTTTGACATGCATTGGTATAGAGGTTGTGTTATACTAAATCAAAATGGAGCAGGAGGCCAAATTTTGTAACTAAAATGCATTAGCTAAATTAATATTCAAGCTAGAATTTGGATGGGAGGTGTAACGATACATTGAGTGCCTGAAAGAAACGTCTACTGGAGGAAATGGAAGGATTCCATTGGGAGGGCCCAACCAAGTCCTGCTGACCAGGAAAACAGCGGAAAAGGTAACTGATCCGGGTTCCTGCGAAGGAAGCAACCACTGACTGACTACAGGCCGGTGCAGTTGGCCTGAATGGACGACATGACAGCTCTACATCTCAAGGAAAGGACACCTGGATCCAGGCCAGCCAATGCCAACCAGATCAACACCACCAGCCCATGAGGACAGACTTTAAGGATCTGAACGACAGGCCAGCTCAAGGAAGGACGAGAATCAGCGGACCCACCAACGCAAACAACTCAGAGGGATGAAAGGGAGAACCGGACATTATCATAAGTAACTGCACTCACAACACCTGCTAGAAGCTGAAACACACAGACACACTCCACACCGGGTTCATTGAAGAAGGGGAAAAACCTGAATGGGAAAAGTATATCATTTTAACTGACATTAGTCAGCAACAACTAAAGATTTGTGAAAATGTAATTTTGATAACATCCCAAGCATTTTTATGCCAACTGCTGGGTAACAGAGTATGTATAGTTGACAACCTAGACTTCCCTCTTTGGATTTACTCAGTGTATATGTTTATTAGAATCACTGCAAAAGGGAGAGAAAACACCAGTGATAAATTACTATCTTTAGTAAAAATTGAATTTTGTGAATGACAGAAGGGAGAACAGGTAATTCTATGTCTGCTAATGTTTCTTCTATGCTTGTGTTGCAGAATTGACATCCACAGATACAACCCTGATCAGTTTAATATTTTAATGTGAAAACAATCTAACATTTGATCTGTAACCTTCAGGAAAACCTCACTCTACCAGGTTCCCCACTGATTCTCACTTACACTGACACACAACACAAATCCAGACCTAGTTTAAAGCCTGGAGTTGCCATGATGGTAAACATCAAACCCAGCAGGGGCCTTAGTCCAGTGTGGTGAGTCAACAACCGGCACATACACATGAATGTTATTCAATTATCTAGAAGATCAAGAAGGAAGACCAGCGGCCGAAAACTGTAACAGAAACAAATAAACTAATTTCTATTTTGTGTAATCATTGATCATGCATGTTGAAATGACTTGTTTGCATTTAACATTTAATATCATTAATGATTGTATGCAAAAGTAACTTATGTAAAGTAATGGTAACCTTCTGGTCCTTAAGATCCAGTAAGGTTTCTTGCAATATAATTGGTGGCTTTACTTCTAAATTAATAAATTAATTTGTTTATTGTCCCTATTGGGACAAAAGGGAGGAATTGTAGAAAATGAATTTATTATTATATCCTTATTTTTTCAATTTTCTTTTAAAAGGCCTTTGTATTCTGAATGCTTGAAACATTACGTATACTCAACAACCCTGTCAGCAACTCATGATGTCTCTATCTGTGTTCAGAGGCAGTAATGAAAGGAATGTTGGCTGACAACTATTCTTTGTATGTACATTTTTGCAAGTGCTGATGTCGTCACCTGTACTTTTGGAAGAGAATATAAACTTGAACCTGAAATGCCATAATCAGAACAACTGTCATGACACCACTCTGTGTTGTTCTCTGTACTTGTACTCTTTTTGTCAGGATGCTTGTTCCCATATATATGATTAAACCTGAAATAATTAACTGTTATGCTAATGACTGAAGGAGTTTTTACTTGATAAATTGCAAACATTTTCCATCTTCCACAGAATACCATTTGGATTATCTAATGCTCCAGCGGCTTTTCAAAGAAGAATGGAAGAAATGCTGGACACTTTATGTGATGAGTGCTGCATTCCGTATTTGGATGATGTCCTTTTTTATGCATCCACATTTGAAGACCATGTAGCCAGACTAAGGAAGGTTTTGAAAGCTCTTCAGCATCATGGGGTGAAACTGAGGGCTACCAAATGTGAAATGTTTAAACGGGAAATCCGTTATGTGGGGAGATTAGTCTCAGAAGAGGGCGTCCGGGTCGACCCTAAAGATGTGGATGCAGTATTAACTCTAACGGAACAAATACAAGCCACCGTTGGGGAGGTACGCAGGCTGCTAGGATTTCTGAGCTATTATCGCTCCTATGTGCAAGATTTCTCTAGGATAGCAAAACCGATCTATGAACTACTACAGACAAAAAGTATGACCGTAGGAACCTTATTAGCCAAGCATAAAAGGAAATGTGCACAGTTGTTATCCAGCACTCCAGTTAAGTGGACAGAAGAACATCAGCAGATCCTTAGACAATTGATTGAAGCACTATCTACTCCACCTGTCTTAGCATACCCTGATTTTGAGTTACCTTTTACTCTACATATTGATGCATCAGGACAAGGGCTTGGCGCTGTATTGTACCAATGTCAGCAGGGAAAATTACGAGTAATTGCTTATGGCTCAAGGACTCTATCACAAGCCGAGATGAATTACAATCTCCATTCAGGCATTTCAGGAGTTTCTTGCGTTAAAATGGGCAGTGTGTGAGAGGTTTTGGGATTACTTGTTTTATGCGCCATCTTTTACGATTTATACTGACAATAATCCCTTGACCTAAGTGATGAGTACGGCTAGGCTTAATGCAGTGGGGCACAGATGGGTTGGGGAACTGGCTGATTTCCGATTTAATATAAGATATTGACCAGGAAAAGTGAATATTGATGCTGATACCCTGTCTCGTCTGCCACTTGACATCAATAAGTACATGATTGATTGTACGGAAGAGCTGTCTATGGAAACTGTACACACAACATGGGAAGGAAGTAGAGCTGCACAGAGACAAGATGTACCTTGGGTTGCAGTACTTCACTTGTCACAGATTAATTTAGAGCAAAAACAAGAACATTCACTGCTACCAACGATTCGTCATACAGAGCTAGTTAAAGCTCAGAGAGAACACCCAGCTATTGGGGAAGTTTTGAAGCTGAAGCACAGATATCAAGTTTTACCACTGAATTTAAGAAGAGGACTTAGTGGAGCAGCCAAAAAGCAGATGCATGAATGGGGAAAACTTCACATTGAAAATGGAGCCTTATATTGGAAAACTTGCCGGGCAAGACAACTTGTCTTAACAAACGTATATAAGTCATTGGTTTTAAAACATCTACATGATGACATGGGACATGTTGAGACAGAGAGAGTCATTAACCTCGCGAGAGATCGGTTTTCTGGCCGTTTATGAAAGTGATAAACAAAAGAAGCCGGTGACACATACAAAAGCACCTTTGAGCAGTATTACTAGTAGCTCCCCTCTTAAACTAGTATCGATTGACTACATGCACTTGGAGGCCAGTAAAGGTGGTTATGAATACATCTTGGTTGTACTAGATCATTTTACAACATTCGCTCAAGCATATCCGACCAAAAATAAATCTGGAATAACGGCAGCAGGAAGAATCTTTAATGATTTCATTCCACGTTTTGGGTATCCGTCCAAACTCCACCCTGATCAACGAAGAGAATTTGAAAATGGGCTTTTCCAAACATTACAGAAACTGACTGGTGTCGGACACTCACGTACTACACCATACCACCCTCAGGGGAATCCTGCTGAAAGATTCAATCGCACTTTACTTCAAATGTTGAGAATGCTTGAAGAGAAAGAGAAACCTTACTGGAAAGAACATCTACCACAAGTGATACATGCTTATAATTGCACTAAACACAAGGCCACAGGTTTTTCACCTTTTTACTTATTATACGGGCGCCATCCACGGTTACCAATAGACCTGCTGTTTGGGTTAACAACAGAAGAAGCTGTTACTTCACTCAAAGGGTTTGCAGAGAAATGGGCAACCAGAATGCAGGAAGCATATAGAATTACATCTGAAAATAGTAAACATTCCAGTAATCGAGGGAAGAAGTACTATGACCGACATTTAAAGGAAGCTGTTTTACATCCTGGAGACCGAGTTTTAGTTCGAAACTTTAATGAAAGAGGTGGTCCAGGGAAGTTAAGAGCATATTGGGAACAGAATGTATATGTGGTTAAAGGACGAGTAAGTGATAGCCCAGTATACAAGGTAGACCCAGAGACTGGCGGAAACAAGATCTGTATAATGCATCGAAACTTATTGCATTTGGCAAATGACATACCTGTAGAAAGTTTACCACCACCCAAAATGCCCAGACGAAAGGAAGGAAATGACAGAGAAGTGCGAAACAAGGATCAAAGGGGAATGTCTCTGACTCTACCGACTCGGATGACGAACATCTAAGCAATCCGTATTGGTTAAGTATACGATTACCGAAAGGTGTTGACTCAAGACCCCCCTGTGAGCCCCGGAGAACTTCAATCCGAAGACAATCCTCACAAGGAACTATAATTCCAATAATGGTTCCACCAGTAAGAGAAAATCGAAATGAAGAACATAAAGACATACCTTTCGAAGATGGACAGATACCTGATGAATTAGTAGGGGATGACGATGACGAACCTGAGACTGGAAGAGAACCGATTGAAGAGGACAGTAGCCCTCTGACTCCTCAAGTGGGTTTTCCGATTGAACCTGATTTAATGGGAGCTGAGCCAGTTAGAAGATCTCAACGGGATAGAAGGCCCATACAGAGGTTAAATTACCAGTTGTTAGGGCAACCCTCAATTACGCCACACCGTTCAGTCAATATTGTAGATGTACATGGGGCACAGCCTATGTTAGGTTGGGCGATGCAGGCAGATTACTATGTGCCTTATCGGTATTATCACCCAGTGCCTTACACTACACCTATACCATACACTATTCCCATGTACGCATTCACCAATTAACATTTGTGCATTTTTGATAGCCGTCTAGTGAAGTATTAATAGCAGGAGCTATTTTTTATGTCTGGGGGAGTCTGACAACCATAAAATGTTAGTCACAGTTTTTATTTTTAAGTGTTTATTTTTTTCCTATTATTTACCATTTCCTTAATTGTATTGGTGCTGCTATTTACTTTTCTGTCTTTGATCGCCAATGGAGAAATATATGCATTGTAACATTCATACCGTTGCTAGAGGGGGCTGGTGAGCTGGGTTGTGCAGTGATAATATAAGGGAAATGACCTTTGCCTTCTTCATCGAAGAAGCTTTGTTTTTTACATGCAACTGCACTCCTGCTTGATCATTCCTCCTGTGTTTCAGGTATGTTAATCACCTAAATCACCACCTGATTGATATTTTCATGAGATTGTAGCTAAAGTGTCACATTAGTTATCTAAAGTGTTGAAGAACATGTTGGAACAAATTACTGTTGTTGACGTGAGTTGTTGAGCTACATGTTGCTATGCTAACGAGTGAATGTGGATGAGGGAAGGTGGTGGCGTGATTATTGTTTTTTTTAGGGGGGTTCCCAGCAAACATGCCCATGCTGGCACTGAACGGGTCCACTTTGGGCTGAAATATAGGCCCACCATGGGTTACACACAATGGGCCCATGGGTTTTTGCTCATGGACAAATCATTGGCCCCTAATTACTGGCTCTGTGCGGGCAGCCCTTACTCATTCCGCATTTAATGTGGGCAGCCCAGTATTGGCCCATAGGAAACCCTTATGTTGTCTGGGCTGCGCTCATTGGGTCTGTTAAGGTCCAAATCAAAGATCATTGATGGCCTAGTGATAAATGCCCACACATTGCCTGCATACCACTCACACTATGGGGTTGAATACATCTAGATATATTAAAATCAATAGAATACCAAAATAACACACAATAGATTTGATTGCAAATAAAACAATGGAATAGAAATACGCAATACATTAAATATAAACGTAAAAATGCATTGCCAATCATACAATTTTATTGAAGTATTTAAGGTTCATACAAATGCACAAAAACAAGAATACAAAATAATGCTTTTTAAAGATGTTACAGCAATGCAAGAACAATACAAGAACACAGTTATATATATATACTGCTCACAATGACAAATACACAAATTACCCCACATTTACTACCCAACTCCACTATCACACTAAATAATGCAACAATCTTTTATCTTAATGCTTACAACCTAAATATACTAATTACCCCACATCACAATCACACTCACAACCCAACTCTATTATAAAAACACATTAACTATCCCAAAATAACAACCAAACAATCACTATTTACCTTACTACTAACAACCCCAATTACACTACCCCACACTCACTACCCCATTCCCTAACAGACTTACTCCTACTACTAACTAGCAGTTATTTAGCTCAGTGTTTCTCAACCCTGGTCCTGGAGGCACCCTGCCCTGCATGTTTTAGATCTCTCCCTGCCCTAACATATCTGATGTAGCTCATCAAGGACTTGATAATGAGCTGATCATTTGAACCAGGTGTGACAGAGCAGGGAGAGATCTGAAACATACAGGGTGGGGTGCCTCCAGGAGCAGGGTTGAGAAACACTGATGTAGAGGCTGTACTCCAAATGCAATTAGACAGCCCATAAGCACTCGTCTACACCCCTTTCCCTTGGGGGAATCCCCACCAGGTGCATGGTCAGAGTGTTTTCACACTATTACAGTGTATTTAGATGAACAGGACTCGTTGCCAGATTTGCATCAGATATTATTTCTTAATTGAGAAGCAACTAGAAACATCTCTAACTGGCACCTGAAAAAAGTCTACTATCACCAGCAATAGCACATGTTTGTAGGAGGGTGCCATGTTAGTTACCAGTTAAACATTGTTAGTGATCTGTAATATGTAAATACAATTTATACTCCATATTTTCTCATTGCTAGTGTGAATAGAAAATTGTATTTACATATCATGTAGATGTTATTTCAATTAAAGTGTTGTCACCACAATTAGGGACCTCCATTAAGTTAGCTAACCCTAACTCTCCCTTGCACTTGTCCAAGCATGTGATGATGTAAAACATAATTGAAGGGCTGAGGGTGTAGGGTTTATGGGCTGGGAGTGTAGGGTATTGGGGCAGAGGGCGTAGGGTATTGGGGCAGAGGGCGTAGGGTATAGGGTACAGGGGCTGAGGGTGTAGGGTACAGGGGTTGAGGGTGTAGGGTACAGGGGTTGAGGCTGTAGAGTATAGGGGCTGAAGCTGTAGGGTACAGGGGCTGAGGGTTTAGGGGCTGAGGGTTTAGGGGCTGAGGGTGTAGGGTACAGGGGCTGAGGCTGTAGGGTACAGGGGCTGAGGCTGTAGGGTGTAGGGGCTGAGGGTGTAGGGTGTAGGGCCTGAGGCTGTAGGGTATAGGGGCTGAGGGTGTAAGGTTTATGGGCTGAGGGCATAGGGTATGGGGGCTGAGGGTGTAGGGTTCATGGGCTGAGGGCATAGGGTATGGGGGCTGAGGGCGTAGGGTATGGGGGCTGAGGGCGTAGGGTATAGGGTCTGAAGGGTATAGGGTACAGGGGCTGAAGGTGTAGGGTATAGGGGCTGAAGGTGTAGGGTATAGGGGCTGATGGGTACAGGGGCTGAGGCTGATGGGTACAGGGGCTGAGGCTGAAGGGTACAGAGGCTGAGGCTGAAGGGTACAGGGTACAGGGGCTGAAGGGTATAGGGTATAGGGGTTGAGGGTACAGGGGCTGAGGCTGAAGGGTACAGGGGCTGAGGCTGTAGGGTACAGGGGCTGAGGCTGTAGGGTATAGGGGCTGAGGGTTTAGAGGCTGAGGGTGTAGGGTTTCTCCAAAGGATTGTGTCTGTCTCAGTTGTTTCTCAAAGCGTTCCTTGCGTCCACCTGCCCGGTCTCGGGAGTTCCTGAACCAAATCTTCACCTCTCCTTCATCCTGGGGCCTGGGATGGATGGGGCTTTTCTGACTGCTTCTGAAAACAATGCAGATGTGTAACACTATTAACATGTTGTAGAGCAAGAGCAAGCCCTCTATGCCGCCAAATTTTTACACAGCTTCACCATGTTTAGTTTGGACTCTGGGCTCTACTAGCTGACCTGTGTTCATGGATCTAAGATCCCTGCTCGGTTTATATTCTTCAAACATATCAGAAATGTATTAGGGGCCTAAACCATTCAGTGATTTATGAACTAAAAGCGTCACTTTAAAATCTATTGTGTAACTGACTGGAAGCCAGTGCAAAGATTTAAGAACCGGAGTGATGTGCTCTATTCTCTTGGTCTTGGTTAACATTCTAGCAGCAGCATTCTGAATGAGCTGCAGTTGTTTTACAGTCTTTTTGGGGAGTCCAGTTAAGAGGCCATTACAGTAGTCAACCCTACTAGAGAGAAAAGCATGGATGAGCTTCTTTTGGTCTTTTTGGGATACCAAGCCCTTGATTCTGGCTATATTTTAAAGATGATAGAATGCTGTTTTGGTGACCACTTTGACATGACTGTTAAATGTGAGGTCTGAGTCTATCAGAACTCCGTATATCATAGCCACCCTATCAGATTCATGATTACCAATGGTGACAAAGTAACTCCGGCCATCTAGATAAGATCTGAACCAATTAAGGACTGTCCTGGAGAGTCCTACCCAATTTTCCAGCCTATCTATAAGTGTTCTATGATCTACAGTGTCAGATGTTGCACTGAGATCTAATAGAACCAGAACTGTTATTTTATCGGAATCAGTATTCAGCTGTATATCATTTAAAACTTTTATCAGGGCTGTTTCAGTATTGTGGTGAGGTCGGAAGCCTGACTGAAATTTAAGAGACCGCTTGTGTTCACAAAATTGCTGAGTTGATTGAAGACAACCTTCTCAATGATCTTGGCTATAAAAGGGAGATTTGATACAGGTCTGTATTTGTTCAATATAGATGCACCCAGTGTTCTCTTTTTTAATAGGGGCTTAATGGCAACTGTTTTTAGAGACGTTGGGAAAATGCCTGATTGCAGAGCGCTATTAACTATTTGTTGTAGGTCCATTGTTATGGAGTTAAAATTTTTTTTAAATAAGTCGAGACAACATGTGGAAGCTTTAAGATGTCGAACTGTTTCTTCTAGGGATTTTTGATCAATTGTATTAATAAACTGCAAAATAATAACCAAGTTGTCTTGTTGGTCGTACTGACGGTACAGTGTCCTTGTTAGACTGTGCAGTTCTGATGGTCTGTCTAATGCTTTTAATTTTTTCACTAAAGAAGCACGCAAATTCATTACATTTCACAGTGGACATGAGTTCTGATGCTATCTGCTTTAGGAGGTTTGTTAGCTTGTCGACCATGGCAAATAGAGTGCAGGTATTGTTGATATTCTTGTTGATCATTCCCGATAAATGTTGCTGTCTGGCCTTGCGTAACTCATTGTTGAAGCTACCAAGGCTTTGTTTATAGATGTCATAGTGGATTTGAAGTTTAGTTTTCCTCCACTTACGTTCCGCTTTCCTACATTCTCTTTTCAGGGCGCTTACCATCATGGTGGTTCTCCATGGTGTTTTCTCTTTGCTCATAGTTTTCTTTACCTTTACACGATCCAAGACATTCAATATATTGGCGTTAAAATTATCCAGGACTACATCAACTGACTCAGCACTTATTGTGGGAGAGATAGCTATGGCTTCCAGATAAGGGACATATGTGCTCAAGATAGTGTTAACATTTGGAAAATGCAGTACAGATAAGTCATATGGATGTACCTGCAATGATTTTTCTTAGCTTCAGGTTGTGAAAGGGTCTCTTGTCATTTGTGCCTTTCCAATTCATCTGTCTGGACAGTGCATGGCTGATCAATGCTGCCATTATCCGCCTGGTTGCTACTTGGACATCACACCCACCAATGGTCCCCAGATAGGTAATCTAGTAATATATAGAGCAAATAAACAACACACTTCAATAGAAACCAATGGAGATATGTAATCGTAAGACAAAGCAACAAATTACAGCATTTATAACGAAATTATTGATTCTGATATTGATTAAGATATTAAGTTTAACAAGTTCGTTCGACTTTGGTGGTCCTCCATATTTTGTTCCAGATAATCCAGTTCTTTGTAGTTTTGTAAGGGTAGCACAATGTCATCAGATAGTCACCCCTGCAATGCTGGATCGAGAGAGACCAGCCACTGTTCTTTCAAGCTTCGTAAGTCTGTCTTTGATTTCACAAGGGCATTTACTAGATATCTCTCAATACCTGAAAGAAAAATATAGAAGTGGGTACTGTATTTAGGATGTGTTCTAAATTGGAATATCTGTGGAAAAGCATAATGCAGTGGTGAAACTTTGACTGCCATACACAGATTCTGAATGGGTTTTAAGAGTTTTGAACCATAATCATGGCAAAAACCAACACGGTTGCTATCAGCAATGCCTGAGACGATTGTTGGCAGAAGTTACCTAATTGTGTCACTAAATACACTATCACTAATTGTTAGAGATGCACCGATTGATCGGCGGTGGACCCGAATAGGCCGGTTTTCAGCTGATTGACCATAACCCTTCGATCAGTCTCATTTATCCAATTCCTTGCTGGCCAAATTTACACCCATGCACCGCAAAATGGTTCATGTTGCACACGCAGTAACACAGACATTACAGCCACAACCACACACACAACGTGTCGTCTGTGTGGAAGTTCTTCAGCATGAGAATTGTCCTAGAAATCTAAAGTTAGAACCCTTCAAGGCAGGTAAGGTAGAGATCAAAATACTCTTTAACACAAATACAGTTTATTAATATTTGTAAATAGAGACAGAAAGACACTAACACAAGATCAGTGAGAGTCTGTCTGCCATACAGTTCAGAAACACCTTTTGTACGGGCAAGAAGGTGGGACAACATCTCACAAAATAACAGGCCTTTGAGCAACACATGACTATGGTCTCAATCAGACTAGTCTTGATCCTTTGATTAGCTTAGCTCTGTATTAGCATATCTTGCATTTTCCTACTGTCTAAATACATGAACTCAATACTTTACTATCAACACAGTAGGGAGCTAGTGATTTTTCATTCTCCTATACAATGGTATAATGAATCATTACATCAGCTCAGTACATTTCTATAATAGTGTAGAAGACCCAAAGCTCACAATTTGTGAGTCCAAAATAAGCTGTGGAAGAAAAAGTTTGAAAACATTCGAAACAACAAACTTAATCAGGCACTCAAACAACATCACCCCGGTGAATATGGCCAATTTCAAGAAGCTAGCAAACGCAAAGCAACTAGGCTGCAGACACATCTAAGAGCTGCAAAATGCCTTCGCTACTCAGAAGGGTACGCTTGAGGGCGTGCTGGGCCAAACAGTTACTTTTACATTCAAGTCATCACCACATATCGTACAGTTGTGCTCAAAAGTTTGCATACCCTTGGAGAATTGGTAATTTATGTACTATTTTTAAAGAAAACATGAATGAGCAGGCAAAACACATTTCTTTTATTTCTTATGGGATTCATATTCAACTGTAGGTCACAACAGAATGGACACTCATAAAACAAAACATGGCAACAAAGAAAAAAATGAAATGACCCCTGTTCAAAAGTCTGCATACCCTTAGTTCTTAATACTGTGTACTGCTCCCTTTAACGTCAATGACAGCGTGCAGTCTTGTGTAATAGTTGTCTATGAGGCCCGAATTCTTGCAGCTGGTATAGCTGCTTATTCGTCTTGGCAAAATGCAGGTCAAGCAAAGTCTTTGGTCGTCTTGCATGAACCGCATGTTTGAGATCTCCCCAGAGTAGCTCGATGATATTAAGGTCAGGAGACTGTGATGGCCACTCCAGAACCTTCACCTTTTTCTGCTGTAACCACTGGAGGGTCAACTTGGCCTTGTGCTTAGGGTCATTGTCATTCTGGAAAGTCCAAGAGCGTCCCATGTGCAGCTTTCATGCAGAAGAATGCAAATTGTCAGTCAGTATTTTCAGATAACATGCTGCATTCATTTTGGCATCAATTTTCACAAGATTCCCTGTGCCTTTCGAGCTCATACACCTCCAAAACATCAGTGAGCCACCACCATACTTCACAGTGGGGATAGTATGCTTTTCACTATAGGCCTTGTTGACCCCACTCCAAACATAGCGCTTATGGTTGTGACCATAAAGCTCTATTTTGGTCTCATCACTCCAAATTACAGTGTGCCAGAAGCTGTGAGGCGTGTCAAGGTGTTGTCGGGCATATTGTAACCAGGCTTTTTTGTGGCATTGGCACAGTAAAGACTTCTTTCTGGCAACTCGACCATGCAGCTAATTTTGGTTCAAGTATCGTCGTATTGTGCTCCTTGAAATAACCACACCGTCTCTTTCCAGAGCAGCCTGTATTTTTCCTGAGGTTACCTATGGGTTTTTCTTTGTATCCCGAACAATTCTTCTGGCAGTTTTGGCTGAAATCTTTCTTGTCTACCTGACCTTGGCTTGGTATCAAGAGATCCCCGAATGTTCCACTTCTTAATAAGTAATTGAACAGTACTGACTGGCATTTGCAAGGCTTTGGATATCTTTTTGTATCCTTTTCCATCTTTATAAAGTTCCATTACCTTGTTACACAGGTCTTTTCTGCTCCCCATGGCTCAGTATCTCGCCTGCTCAGTGCATCCACATGAGAGCTAACAAACTCATTGACTATTTATACACAGGCACTAATTGCAATTTAAAAAGCCACAGGTGTGGGAAATTAACCTTTAATTGCCATTTTAACCTGTGTGTGTCAACTTGTGTGTCTGTAACAAGGCCAAACATTCAAGGGTATGTAAACTTTTGATCAGGGCCATTTGAGTGATTTCTGTTATCATTATGTTTTAAAAAGCAGCCAAACAACTATGTGATAATTAATGGCTTCATATGATCACTATCCTTAAATAAAATACACTTTTTGCAGGATCAGTCATATTTTTAAAAACAATTTCTGACAGGGTATGCAAACTTATGAGCACGATTTTATATAAATTGTTTAGAAGCTTATTCATTTGGAAGCATTTTCGGTTTAGTTTGATGCTGTGAATGTAACTCGCTCATCTAAAGCGAGCTACAGTCTGTAAATAGTAGATTAGTTACATTCATTTCTTCGGTTTCAAACTAACGCTGTTGCAAAACCGTGCGTGTTTCATAGAAATGTGTTTGTTTGGGTTATAAGTACTATTATAAGTAAGTATTTTAACGTATCCTGTTCAGAGGAAGGCAGATCTGGTTACAAAATGTTTCTTTTTTTTTTTTTTAATAATCCATTATTTTAACAATTTCATTCTGAGATGAACAGGCTAATGGCCTAATCTGTTTTGAAACGATTCAGAGGAATCGCGTTTAGAAACAGAACATGTACGTAGATGTTCATTTACTATACCACAGCTATTATCACCTCCCAATGGCGTAGTGTAGATGTTCTCAAACTGTGGTATGTTGTTATGGAACTTCTTGAACTGATGTATACTTAATTCTATAAATTAGTTACTAGTTAAAAGTACTGAGTCCCCATGCCTAGATAAGGAAAGGAATGTAGGAGAGGGGGATCTGGTAGTAGTTAATGGTCATCATTGAATGGTATCAGTAGATCATTGGGTCCTCCTCTGTCAATCTGTTTAAACCATCAGTGTATCTGTTCATTGTCCAGATGGTGTCCCCTCTGAGTTGAATAGCTAATACCTACAGTGTCCTTGGTTCCCTGGGATAAGGTCGGGGGACAGCCCGCCCTTTGGGAAAACCTATGTATTGTCGACATAAGACAGCTGTGCATTATCTTACCACACCCCTTTTAACTGTTTAAATACTGACTGTTCTGTGTTTTCTTCAGAGATTCCTCACAGGTTTATTTTGTAAGCTTTTGACGCATCTCTCCTTGCAAGTAATAAAACCGCTAATTGTGACAAGTAGAGAACTTTGTCTCTGTACTTACTTCCATTAAGTGTTCTTATGATGGAATTACCATAATATGTACCACTGGTGGTACGTGGAACACCCCCTGATAGGACGCCATATGACTCTGGAATTTGGTCTGCACCGAGCAATTTGAAAATAATACAAATTACTATTTAAATCTAAAAAGACAAATACTGTTTTAATATTTATTTTTTATAATAAATAAAATGTTTTTGCGACTAACGTGTAGCCCACGTACGTATGTTAGAAACTGTGGTGCAAATAGGCTACTCTACTGTACTTGGGTGCTCATTTTGTAGCGTGGCAATTGCCTATGTACATCTTGAAAAGTGATCCTCAGTTTATCACTATGCAAAACATACCTGCAGACTGAGTTGATCGCGGGCGGAAGATGGCTCGGAGACGGACTGTGGCTCAATTGAAATAACTGGCTCACAGGCAGAGGGTAGCTACCAGGCTGAGAGTGGCTCACAGGCGGAAGATGGCTGGGCGATGTACTGTGGCTGACAGGAAAGGACTGGCTCCCAGGCAGAGGGTGGCTACCAGGGTGAGAGTGTCTCAAAGGCAGAAGATGGCTCGGAGAAAGGGGGTAGCTGGTAGATGAAAAGTTGCTTCCAGGCAGACAACAGCTTGGACTGGGAGTGGAAGGCAAACCCAATGGTGGTGGAGGGACTGGTAGAACAGACATAACTGGACCCAGATGCTTGACACTTGAAACAATCCGCTGCCTTTTGGGAGATGCTGGCGGCAAATCAATATATCACTTGTTTGGAGAAGAAAAAACAACATAACAATGCATCTTAGCACATATATTTTACCATGTGAAATATGGTGTCAATATCCCATAAAACTACAGAACTGAAAGTTGACTGTTCGCCACAAGCTGTGCTAATAAAATGCTTCAAAATCTTATGAACAGTGCATTGCATTCAGTGCATTGCAACCAGTTAATATACACACACTGGGAACATTGATGCCGCGTATCCATTGGTGCCAAACACTGGTGTTTTACCCTAAAGTCACAATTTTTTTCTTTTTCCATTGACACGGCCCAGGGCCAGTCGGCCACTAGGCCATGGCCGAGTGGCCCGGCTCTCACTTTGTGCCAAGCCCCGGGCTTTAGGACTTTGGGCGGGGTTTGTGGATTGACGCGTGACATGGTGTGAAAACGCGGTATGCTGTTCTATTCGAATGGCGATGTGTATCGTTTGCTTTAGGCTTCTCGTAATGGTTTTCATCTGATCTAACAAACAGATCCCTGATAAAATAAAGAAAATGAAGCAGCAGTACAGGGCAGCAAAGACTCACAACGGAAAGAGTTGGAATGACTGAAGGTGGTACAATGCCATTGACTCAATAGAAAACGCTGCATGTTGTGCTATTCGAATAGCGATGTGTATCATTTGCTAAGTCTTTAGGATTCTCGTAATGGTTTTCATCCGATCTAACAAACAGATCCCTGATAAAATAAAGAAAATGAAGCAGCAGTACAGGGAAGCAAAGACTCAGAACGGAAAGAGTTGGAACGACCGAATGTGGTACGATACTACTGACTCAACAGAAAAATGGAGCGCTGAGACCGAGACGTTGCCTGCAGACCCTATTACAACATAAAATGACCTCAGAATTCTCCGAAATCCTTCTATTAAAAGTAGATAGTTTTGACAAAACAAATACATGCAGAAATCACTGATAACAGAATAAAATATTTTTTATATTTTAGAACAAAGGCCTACCTGATGTGCTTAAAGTTGTCATCTCATATGCAATCCATTTTTCACCTGGAACTTCATGATTCATCAAAGCTCTTATGCTTGTTTGGATCGGTATATGGTGGCCATAATGTAATGGATGAGTGCTCCTTTATCCATCTACTACTGACAATTCCAATGGAATGATCCAAAAACTCCACAATTTGGTATAGTGACATTTTAATTATAAAACAAGCTGGAGAAAATTGGAAAAAAGTTTGGTACATTTAATAAATTGTGAAACATAGCCCCCCAAAAATGATAATATTAATGATTATGCAGCAAGTGGGTGGCAGCCCAATCTGTGCCCATGGGGATCAAAACATAGTTCCTCATAATATCTGATAGGTGGTAAACTTGGTCTCTGTTTTCAAGATGACTTGCTTTATGAATGCCAATTTCTTTTGAATCGAGGGGGCTAGAGTAGAGTGAATCCAATGTTGAAAACTTCCTAAAGATGATGTATTCCTCTTCTGTGAGATCATCTCGCAGGATGTTCTGTACAAGCCCCAGGTCACCATTTTGAGAACAAACTGTTATTCGGGAGACTTCTTAAATTTTCTCAAATAATTTCCAAATGGGAATGCTGACACTGTTTAAAGCTCCAAACTTCCTCACATAATCTGCCAAATAGATCAGACTATGAACAGTGTAGATCAACTCTTCACATAAATGCTCAAATTCACTGAGCAAGTGCTTCACAAGGTCTTCTGCATAGTCACAGTAGTAATGACACAAAGCAGGGCAAAGCATCAAATACATGGCAATGGAAAGGTTCAAAAAGTTACTGTATTGGGAGACTGACAGGATGTCTTGTAAGACGATAGGATGAGTATACAACATAAACTGATGAAATTCTGTCGATTTCCACATCTACTTCTTGTAATCGTCTTGGTTTCCACTGAAACTCTATTGGAATGTACTGTCTGATCGACACCAATCTTTCCGAGATAGCTTTCACTGCCTGAGATCCTAATCTACAGGAGAAATCCCCTTACATCCAAAAACATATCAACTTGTGAGTTACTCCCAGACAAACAAGGTGCATGTAGTCTAGAATGAACATTGTAACCATGCCTATGTTCAACCGGGTAAGAGGAGACTGGCCTTTATGGTGATCATAATCCTCCTGTCTGGTAAACGTATCATCTGTGCGGAGTGGAGCGGTCTTATCTGGGAACATCATGTGGTTCTTGACATGGACCCCCTCTTGAGTGCAGCACTCACATCCGCTGTATCCATTATGTCCCTTAACATTCTTCAGGAAGGATCTTGCAGGAGCATCACAAATGAAATCTTTAAAGTGAATGACTTCCCTGCCACTTCAAAGCCTTGCTGTAGACTCCTTACCTCCACCAAAAAGTCAGACAAATATTCCTCCAAATCCAATGGTTTACACTTGCCAGAAAAAATGTCAATAACAAATGGCTCCTCCTCAAAAGATACCTTGCCTAAAATTGGCCACAACTGCAAAGAAGACCTCTTGTATAACGGCAAACCATCAACATTTACTTGGAGGCCAGTGGTGTTGCTGTCAATTTTGATGAGAGATTGACATGGTCTGGAGATAAGAAAAAATGCCAAAATGTAAATATTGGCCCCCTTCTATGTTTTTAACATTCAATATTATCTTTGAGGTTTGCAGGAGAGACAGAGCTTGCTTTGACAGATTTGGATGGAACTCCTTCAGCACACCGAGAAAATGTGACAGGGTGTTATGTGGTACGATTCCTTAATGCCCACACGCATAGCAACTTTGATAGCTTACACGTACTGAAACGGAGTTGGAAATGACATGTATAAAAGTTAAGCTAATTGCTAGCCAATGTTAGGCTAATGGGTGCCAGCAAGGCTAATGTTGGTATTATTACAGGTATTGGTATTCATCTGGAAAATATTGCAGTTGAGTGTAGGCCTCCACTTTCTTGACACCAATAGCTTAGTGAATATGTATTTAGTCATATGTGTAAATTAATATGAACTGTAAGTATCTTTACAAGACTGGTAATTGTATTTAATGTAATTATATGATGGTTTTTGGGATGATAATTGTAATTGATGTATGATGGAAAACAATGTGCAGGAATTAACTTAATAAATTGGCGGAGAAGCTTCATTTTTTACATGCAACTGCACTCCTGTTTGATCATTCCTCCTGTGTTTCAGGAATTATAATATGTCACTAAGGCCTCATCACCTGGGACCTGTAACATCTACAGCCCTTGAACTTAGCCAAAGTATAGCTATCTGTTGTAGGCACATCCTGTACAAGTGAGCAGAGCCTGAAACACACAATGGCCTTACTAAATTACTGGAATATACTTAGAATAAGCAATATGATTTCATTGTACTATTGCTATTCATTGTACATTTCTACCACAGAGCAGTGGGGCATAGCTCTGCTTTGCTGTGTACCTCATGGGTCACTCCAGCCAAGCAATAGTATGTGCACACAGTTAAATAATTGAAAAATATTTCAAAAAAAATATACCAGATGGTGCCTATTCTTTTTTCTTTGAACCATATCACTCCTATGCTCTTCTAAATTAAAGCAGATGTTACTTGTATTTCGGTGTTATGCCATCCTGATGGCCAGGGTATTACATTATTATCATTTTATGTGTAATGTTGTCTATACTGTTTAGCAGGAATGCACTGAATACCAGAGGCTTATACTACGAAGCAGGATTTGGGGTTAGCGAGCTAACGTCAGGTTGAACCCTGGGTTGTCAGTATCACGACAGTGGTTCACTTGTTACCGGGTTACATCGCCATAGTAACATGCTGCACACCTAACGTGCTCCGGAGCAGGTAATATTAACAGAAGGGCGCGGATAAGATGGTGGTCACAGCAGATGTGTATTTGTCCAGATTTTCTCTTCCCGAAATGTTATAGTTTAGTACTTCTTTATGGTTTGCATGACTGGGAGTGACAGCATTATTTGTTTACCATAGTATAAGATTTGTCTGAATGTTATTTACCCTCTAACTTGAAAATACATTCCTATTTAAGTTTGCTACAAGATTTAGCCAAACTGCTATGTTAACTTTATGCTGTACCAGCTGTTGTGTCCTGGTAGACACAACATCAAGCTAGCAAGCTAGCCTACATCATGAACGCGTTAACGACTGGAATTAAAAGACAAGACATGTTAAAATCTTCAAATGGACTGGCTAAAGATAACCCGGGAGGGAAAGGGGAATTGATGTCAGTGGACACTGCAAATACCGGCAACCCTCGCCCATCTAGTCCGGAACTTGCCCGTTGCTTGACGACCCAGAAACCCCAGTCAAGCCCCAAGAGAAACAAATGAAACCTGGACAAGAGGGTATAACGCTAATTGAATTGCAAAATAATATTGTGAGGCTTCCGACAGCGAAAACAGATGAAAGAGTGGGTGGCTTAGGGGAAATGGTTAGGAAAAATACATTCCAAATTGAGGCCATGAAGTCTATAGATTTCATATATAAAGAAGTAAACACACTCAAAGAAGATATGACAATTGTGAAGGTTACCAGCAAAGAAAACGAAAGTAGGATGGCTGAATTGGAGCAAAAGGTAAACGAGGAACCTGAGACTTCTTGGAGTTCCGGAACAGATGGGTGAAGACATCAAACGCAAAATTATTGACATCTCTGAGGCTGTTATTCCTGAAGCCCACGGCAAATTACATGAAGACGTGGATGTCGTTCATCGTTTGGGAAAGCTCAAGGACCAAGACAAGAGGCAGAGGACAACAATTATCCTGTTCGCCACACAATCTACCTGAGATCTCCTCTGGAGGTGAGCAAAAAAACAGTGACTACCTCATTAAGCATTTGACCTCTGCAGATAGAGTGACACGGGAGAAGCTGTGGTCAATGGTAGCTGAAGTTCATAGGCAAGGGAAAACTGCTTCTTTTGTAGGAGCAAGTACAAGAATCATAACTGATGGGAGGTGAGGCCAAATCAGGACACTTCAAAGTAATTTTTTTTGTGGTTTGGTAAACAAACCCTCTTTGAGGGGCTTTTCTGTCATTGTAAACTTGTAAAGAAAATTGCATTTAATGATAAGTTAAGAACACCATATAGCTAAGTGAATAACTGCTAAGTGCAAGGACTTTATTTATCCCTTGTGGAATAAGAATGTGTTGGTAATTTCAAACAGAAGTGTTGATCTTCTCTTGGAAAAGAATTGGGTTGAAATCCTTTTGAGTTGCATATTCTTAAAAAACAAGAACTTTAACATAACAAGGTTGCTTGTTGACAGTTGTCTCTCTTTCTCTTTGTTTAGTTAATGTTAGGGGTATTCGTGACTTACTGAAGCATAAAGGTATTTTCTTGTACTGCAAACGGTTTTGTGCAGATTTTTATTTTCTTCAAGAAACTCATGCTTGTTCTTCCGACTTGACATTTTGGAGAAATCAATGGGGTAACGACATATGGTTATCTTATGGTAGGAATCACTCAGCAGAGGGGTATACTACGAAGCGAGGTAATTGGCTTATCAAGGTAATTTCAGGACTAACTTGGTGATGTCGGGTGTAACTTCCCGATTAACCCGTACTACAAAAGGGGAATACGTTTTACCCGGGGTATGCTGCCATGGCAATTTACGCTGCATCTCTAAACTGCTCCGAGCAGGTTATCTTCATGGTTAACTCGATGTTACCCAACGTAAGCACCGCCCTTCCGCCCACAAAAAGACCGGCACATTTGGAAGACCCAATCGACATTGCCGCACGGATTGTGAGAGGCTCACTCCGCAGGGCGAGGGTGTTTAAAGACCGTGTAACTCCTTTAGTTTACCCCAATGGTGTTTTCTAATAAAGATAATGATTCTCATCTGAGGGAATTCGGTATCTTTGCCGGCTTCTAGACGTCGCCAATGCCACTCGCCAAAGTAATGCGCTCATGTTGAGCAGTGTGTCGTGCTTTGCGATATTTTGCCAGTGGACATTTCATGTTTTCCATCAGTGATGCTGAACATCTGAGCAAGAATACTGTAGGCTATGCAGTTCGCAAGGTGTTAGCTCTCACTAAACTGCTTGATGCATTTGTTATGTTCCCTGGCCATTTAAGCTTCTTAAGTTCTTAAGATCAAGTATGCTTTTTATGCGATCGCAAGTAATTAGCAAAAAATACTTGGTCTATTTTTAATATGCATATACTGGGCCTAGGCAATATACAGAAGACATTTTTTTCAATAGGAATCCCGAAGGTGATTGGTGCGATTGACCGTACGCATATCCCCATTAGAGCGCCCCTGGGAGAACATGAGGGGGGTTATGTGAATAGGAAGTCATTTCACAGCATTACTGTTCAGGTATTTGATCAATAAATTTATACAGGCAGCCCTACAACCTAGGTGTTCAATGGAGTAAATCTTAAATAATTAACAGTGAGTAATGGGTCAATTTCAGAGATGTAGCCCATGTGTAGACCATAACTGAATTATATTAATTGTTTTCACGTTTAGATACACTATTTTACTTGTCCTTACATCTCAATCATACTACAAACAAGAGTCTGTAAGCCAAAATAGAGAACATAGGACAAGAACACTGCTCTCACAAATTTACTGTCGGCAATACGCTGCCAACAAGCCTCCCTGGCTTTGTTGGACGCCACGGTGTTAGATTTAGCCGTTCACTTTTCTGTAAACTCCTCATATCCTTTCTATATAAACGTGCGTACTTCCGGGAAACTCAGCTTGCGCTGCCAAACGCGCCCCTTTTAGGCAAACGTGCACAAACTCCAGTAAGTTAACACAGAGTCAATTAACAAACATGTTAATCACTGTCGTAGTACCATTTAACACCACTTAGGCAATCAGAGTTTGTCTACCCTGACTTTCCTTGATAACCCAGAGTTAAATCTGAGTAGGTTGAACACCCTTCGTAGTATACCCCTCCAGTGTTGCAATTTTAAGAGGTTGTTAGAAATCAGCCGTTTCGTATAGTGGTTGAAATAATGATTGCGTACCTGGTCGTCAAGGGAGAGAGTAATTCAATTATTTATTGCAGCATTTGATAGTTTATTATTCATGATGATATAGACTCGATACTACTCAGTCTTGCTCGATCTCGATCTTATCTCAAAGAACATCTGGTTGTCATCTAATTTATAGACATCGCAGGACAGAATACACATCACTGTACTGTAAGCCCACTGGCTCATTACTGTTGCGCTTTGACTGAATGTGACTTCCTGTGTACGGATAAACAGATGTTCTTTTGTAATCTAAACATAACAAGCATACATTCATACACTTCAACACTCCCCCCATTACACATGTAAATAAAAACATTACATGTTTGATAAAATTCAATTCCTAACGAAAAGAAAAGGCCCATACAATTGTTACAAATGTTTAAGACAAAACAACAAAAAGGAGTATCTGACCAATGAGGTCTTATTATTCCTCAAATGAAAATGAATGTAAACAAGACGATTGACACACCCCACTCTGACACATAACTCAATGTATGACAGTCATCAACCCCTCCCCCACCTCAGATTATAAGGATCGAGAACCATATTGACATCAACAGGCTACTATTGGTGTTAATGGTGTTCAGGAGAAAATCAGACTCAACATGACATCATGATTAAACATTCCCCAAAGTCCATTGAAAAATCAAAACCCCCCTTTGTCCGTATCATGATCCATGCTACAATATCATACCAAAGACTCATGCATATCCTGTTGTACCTGTGAAAAATTCTACCTTTAAATAGGGAAAAATTCTACCTTTAATAGGGAAGGATTCTCTATCCAAACATACCAATGTTAGAAATCAGACGTTTCGTATACTGGTTGAAATAATGATCGCGTATCCAGTCGTCAAGGGAGAGAGTAATTCAATTATTTATTGCAGTATATGGTAGTCTATTGTTCATGATGTTACAGACTCGATACTCAGTCTTACAAACTTAAGCTCATCTCACTCAATCTCAAAGAAACTTCCGGTTGTCCTCACCTTTATAGACATCCCAAACAGAATACACATCCCAGTACTGTAAGCCCATTGGCTAATTACTGTCTCACTTTGAATGAACGTGACTTCCTGTGTACGGATAAACAGATGGTCTTTTGTTATCTAAATATAACAAGCATACACTTCAACACCAGGATAGCTGTCACAATGTCAATCATTAGGCATCATCACAATATACGTCAAAGTCCAACATTGGGATTGTCATCGTACAGTTTCCCACGTGTCTTGCGAGAAACAAACCTCCATACATATAAAATCACCGTATCAGTTAATTTAGGAAAATCTTAGATTGTAAGGAATTAAGTTAGTTTCCAATCAAGTTTCCTGTAGTTCTTGTCTTCTGTCTTCTCTGTCTTGTATCAGTGATGTAAAGTTATTGCAGTCAGTGTGATGTGGACCCAGCAAATTGCCTGGTTGTCCTAACAAGTCAGTGTATGTGTGTAGTGGAGTAGTGTAGTGAGGGGTATTAGAGAGTGATTGGAGAGGTTTACCAATTAGAAGGTTACCGGGGAACAGCTAGGGAAATGAGTGCAAGTTAACCTAACCTTAGTGATAAATGAATATAAATATATAATCTGACTCCATATTGTTTGTAAACATTTGCGATCATAAATGACCATGATATGCTGGAAGTTCTTAGAAAAGGTAGCTAATCTTTTGTCACAAGCCAGACATTTAAAAGATCATATGGCCTACGTTATCCTCAATGCTCCTGATCAGTCAAGTACAGAAAACAAGGGATCGTGTAGCAACCCGGAACTCAGGGATGATCAGTCTGGTCACTTTGATTTACATATGTGTATGTGCCTATATCAGTTATCATAAGCACCCATAAGGTGTAGGTAGATTAACACGAGCCATACAGTAAAATGGCACATGCATGAGGGTAAGGCTATACAGACTGATCCAATGCCCACGACTCAGGGATGTCTAGTAAATGTCATATGTTTCCAGGTCTAACCAGACTGCTTTGAGAATCCAGGACTCAGGGATACCAAGTCTGGTCGCTTAGATTTACCTATGTGTGTGTAATTACCAGTAGCCCTACGAGCTTGAGTATGAAGATGAACGAGGAATGCCGTATTAATCTACAGTGGATATAAAACAGTCTACACACCCCTGTTAAAATGCCAGGTTCTTGTGATGTAAAAGAATGAGACAAAGATAAATCATTTTACAAACTTTTTCCACCTTTAATGTGACCTATAATGTGTGCGCACCCTCTTATAACTGGGGATGTGGCTGTGTTCAGAATAAACCAATCACATTCAAACTCATGTTAAATAGAAGTCATTACACACCTGCCATCATTTAAAGTGACTCTGATTAATTACAAATAAAGTTCAGCTGTTCTAGTAGGAATTTCCCTGACATTTTCTTAGTTGCATCTCAGAGCAAAAGCCAAGGTCCTCAGAAAGTTTCCAAAGCATCAGAGGGATTCTCATTGTTGAAAGATATCAGTCAGGAGAAGGGTACAAAAGAATGTCCAAAACATTAGATATACCATGGAACACAGTGAAGACAGTCATCATCAAGTGGCGAAAATATGGCACAACAGAGACATTACCAAGACCTGTCAAAGGTAGGTTTTTCAGAAAATTGAAAACAGTGGAAAATGTAGTCAGGCGGAAATGAAAACGGCCTTTTGCAAAGTTGTACAGCACCTGTTTCCACATCATATTATACCAGTTTTATGTCTGTATCACAATTGGGACAAAGGTTATGAGCTTTTGAAAATTTGGCTGGTAGGCGGTGCTAGAAGCATGGCCTATTGGCTGGGTGAAGCAGTCCAGAGTCACCATGGCAACTTGATCTGATCATGTTAAATGCGTAGATGTTAGCACATATTGGAACTTTTATGTCAGTTGACCAGATTGGGTGTGTGCTATTCACGTCTTTTCATGAGTGCACTGGAGAAATACACTGACTGGCACTCAAAAAAGTTGTACACCCTAATATTTCATTGGCCCGCCATTTTTTCAACAACATTATGCAACATCACATCAAAAATGTATGCCACTCTGGACAGAATTTTTTGGCTGAGATCGTGTATTGACAACGGGAGAGGCAAACTAATCCGTAAAGTCTTCTCCAGCACATCCCTAAAGCCTGATTTATGCTTCTGCGGGTCTGCGTTGTCATGTGCGTCTGTACGCAGACGTGCTCAGCATTTATAGTTGTGCGGCCTTGTTGTGTAGATGGACATTACACTTATTAGCACTAGGCGGCGATGTCGCGCAAATTGTTGGTTTGTTCCCTTGTAGATCAGGAAAGCTTCACAGAAGAAGTAACTGTATCATTGGTAAACAATATAATAGATAGCTAACTAGCTAGATCGGGAAGACGGTTTCTGGAATGGCGCATTTGAGAGAACTAGTAAAATTAAATGAAGGAAAGAGAGAAGACGCTTGGCACCTGGTTTGTTCGCTTGTAGAGCAGGAAAACTTCACACAAGAAGTATCTGTATAGTTGGTAAACAATATAATAGCTATCTAGCTAGAATACAGTGTGCTTGTTCAGCAGATGCGTAATATGGACGAAGAGAATGTTTAAAATATTTTAGCATGTCGGCTAGTACTTTGTTGAAGCACCTTTTGATTTTATTACAGCACTCAGTCTTCTTCCGCCTACCCTTTGTCTTTGTTGATACAGGAAGTCAAATTCCGGAATTCTGTACTGTGTATAACCCTCTCTCAGCCATCCAACCAATCATCGTTTGTGCGGCTCTGCGGTTCACGTACGCGTAGCTACGCGCTTTTAGATTTTTGAGCTGGTGCGCGTAGCCTATGCGGCCTGGCTGTGCGGGCCTGTGCGGCTCTCTGCACTGTCCGCGGATCCTATGCAGACGTGTTTGACATTGAAGCATAAATCAGCCTTTAGCCGGGAATTCTATGTGCAGTTTGGAACTACAGTACATACAAATCTGCATGCACTGTTTGGAATTACCGCTAGATGGAACTGTTACAACAGCCCCCCACCAGCAACAGTAACCAGCTTAACCAGTCTACATGGGCCAGGAGCAGACCAGTTATTTTATGTGAAAGACTGCTGTCTGTACGGAGATGGAAAGCAGATCGAATTGTCAAATTGTGATGTTGCGAGTGTAACAAGTGCGTAAAGTGAGGCCAAAAGGGAAAAGAAACAAAATGAATGATAGCAATTCAGTAGTTTGTCTTTGTTTTTCTTTTAAGGTTTTTAGTAAGCGCACCAACACGGCCAAACGACAGACAAATAATAATCTGTGAGGTGCAGTGGGTGAACAACAGAATATAAACACAACTAAACAGTGATTGGAAACAGGTGCGTCCTCAGGGTGCGTTGCTGCCACCACTCTCCTGCCGGTGGTTAGTACACCGGCGAGGTGGAGCGCCAGAGAGGAATGGGAGCCAGGGTGCCATGCAGAGCAGACGTTACACAAATTATCATCTTTTTTTACAGAGAGGGAATGTTTGCTGGAGAAGAATTTAAAGGAAGAAGAACCAAATCCCAAATACACAGTCTCAGATGTAAAAGAACCTTCCAAAAAAGATAAATTAATAACATTTGGAGGAAACAAACAGGATAGTTATTATAATGTAAAAAGAAAACTAATTTTAGGGATAGTCAAAGGGGACTAAACAGTCCAGTACTCTTTTTTTCCAGAAATCCCAACAGTTCCCAACTTGATTCGAAATCACTGTGTAAGTACTTTGCATATTTAATGTTTTAGTTACATTGTTTCTACTAGTAGAGAAAGTTTGTTATTCACTGATGCACTGGTTGTTACCAAGAGAGGTATGTACTGTGCTTCACAACCAGTTCAGCTTGTACATTGTAGTGATGGGAAGTGCGAACAAAAACAGCTGTTGATTAGGGCACTGAGTTGGAGGGCTGCGTATGATGCCAGTGATCATGTTGTAGAAGTCTGCTATCAACCATTTGAATATACAATACAGTTGACCAAGTCACAAAATAATGACTCTTCAATCTCTGGTTTTTCAGTATCCTCCTAGTACCCTGGTTGGCATTGAGAAAGAGATAAATTTGAGTCCACCATTTATTTTAAAGAAACTTACATGATACATTTACATTGCACTTGAATGTTTAAAGTGACTGTGGGTAATGGCTTGATTTTGTTTAGGGTACTAAAACATCACAAGATGGAACGTGTTCCATGGTGCAATCACAGGTCAGTTTTAAAATGGATAGAACCATAAATAAATGTGTCAGTGGAACCTGGGGTGTAACGCTACACATACAGTATTCTGTACGTATAATCAAGTCCCAGTCATCCTCATCTGAACTAAATCCAGTACTGTGGAAGATGTAATGGGTCTACTACAGTTTCTTTGGTTAAAATATACCTACTGCTTTTAAAAGAACCACATTTTCTCTTCTAAACAAATCATTTTAGCATAGGCCTGTACAATTTCTGGGCCATGTTAAATGTTGATGTTAAACATATATTGCACTTTATTTTTTGTGATATTTCTTTCAAATATTTTTTTCAGGTAAAATACCAAATTTGTATTCCTGATTGTGCTCTCATCAGACACTATATGGCTCATGATATATTCCAGGGGTAGTTTTTCGTCTTTTACAAAAAAATATATTTATATATAAAATATATTTCCAACTACTAACAACAACAATTAACTGTTGTTGGCATTTCATTTCTACACTGTACTGAACCAAACTGTGACCCCAAAACTGAGATCTAGACCAAACCGTGGTTTAAGTGGACCGTTACATCACCAATGTGAAGACATATTTCTTATTAGATTGTACTGCAGTGGATAAGCAGGCAACCCTGAAATATACATTTTATGTTGTTGATTCTGCAGCCCCACGCTAAGCTCATGGTCAGTGTAAGTGTTACATGTTCATCTATCAAAAGGTACACAATATTACACTAAAAAGATTCTTTAAGAGAAGGCAATGTGTTATTTCTCTCTTTAATTTGCAGCCAAAAGTTATTCCTGTTGAAAACATAAGTGTCCCATTATTTACTGATACAATATCTGTGAAACAAAATTGAGATGGAAATGTAAAGTATAATAATGCTAAACTGGGAATGCAATTTTTTTTTGTTTTTATAGTCCCCAAAAGCCTCTGTTGATGAAGTAAGTAACAATGTGAATGTTAACTGTCTTAATGGGGATACTTCTGTAGAACCTTCAAAGAAAAGATTAGGTTACATATTGGTATTTGTATTTCTGAAATCCTTTTATCAGTGTCAAGAACCATCACTTCCCATAAAACCTGCTTGGTTGTTGGAGTAATAATAGGTCCAGTCTCATTCTGTCTCGAATTCCAGATGTGTGTTATACAAATGTCTAGTTCCACAAACCCTGAAAAACTATATAAGGCTGAGTGCAATGTGATTGATCCGGCAGCAGCAGATAAACTGCTAAAGGAACATGCATGTTATGGCTTGATCACACCTGAAGCGTCAATCCACAAACTTTTATGCATGCATCATCTCGTGTGCACCAGAAGTTCAAATTTCAACTGTTGCCACTACTTCTGCCCTGCCAATTCCGTATATAACTTTGATACAACACAGAGAATGCTCTGGAACTGCCCTAATGATGCAAGGCTAGCGCCACATTCCATTAGAAACTTCTGATGTACCAGAGCGCATTTACGCTGCAGGTGTGATTGGGGCTTTATTTTTCAAAACGAAGCGCCACCTCCACGAGGGTAAGTGGTCCCACCCATTTATCCCACTTAGTTTTGTACCAGGAAAGTTATCCAAGCATTAATATAGCATAATATGACCTGGAACTCGAGGCTACGTCTTGTTTGGAGACTGGCAGCTACTGCATGACCAATTGGGAGGGGAAAGAGGGTTTTATTAAAATATAGTTTGAACTTGTTTAACCATAGTGATCTATAGCTTTAAATATGGTGTTTTTCATTTCAGATAGAAATCATCAAAGGATCAAGTATTTTTGTTCCACAGAATGCTTGGAAAGCTGCACAGGGAGCTCCAACACCTACATGTATGGTGAGGGTGTTGCTGATGAGCGTCTTCCTAACTACAACTTTGCTAAAAAGTAGATACAGTACATCTTTGACATTTGAATAAGTGCTCCTTTGGGATAAAACAACATTGGTTATTTAACGTACTGTGTTTTGGTTCTGTGAGTGCCACTTTTCATTGCAAGCTGTAATAATTAAACATTTTAAAAACATAGTAGCTGCTAAATATATTTCTTAGTCGAATTAATGTTGAACGACAATATCGCAACCAATAGCGCTTCAATTATTATAATCCCGACTTTTAATAAAATATAAACTACCGTTCAAAAGTTTGGGGTCACTTAGAAATATCCTTGTTTTCCATGAAAACATACATGAAATTAGTTTGAAAAGGAAATATAGTCATTCGCAGGGTTAGAACAACAAGGTGATGCAACACAGTGGTAAAGACGCCCATGACCCAGCTTTTTTGTAACGTGTTTCTGGCATCAAATTCAAAGTGGGCATATATTTTTCAAAAACAATAACATTTCTCAGTTTCAACATTCGATATGTTGTCTTTGTACTATTTTCTATTGAATATAGGGTTAAATTATTTGCACATGATTGCATTCTGTTTTTCTATACATTTTCACAGCATCCCAACTTTTTTGGAAACAGGGTGGTAGATATTCAATTAAAAATCCCTTTCCAGCTACAATAGTCATTTACAACATTAACAATGTATAAACCGTATTTTTGATCAATTTAATGTTATTTTAATGGACAAAAAATTAGCTTTTCTTTCAAAAACAAGGACAAGTGACCTCAAACTTTTGAATGGTAGTGTATGCCATAAAGGACCATCCACTCAGCCCTAGATTTTATGTTTTTTTTTGTCGTGTAATTAATCAGAAACAACATCATATTATTCAGGTGGGAAGTCTAAGAAAGGAGAGACACCGCAGCGAGAACCCCTGGACCCCCTGAAGCTGTCTGCAATTATAGTTTTGTTCATCCTCCTCCCTATTCTTTAAGCAATAATGTTTTACTTTGTGGTTAATGGCTGCTTTTCTCAATTTCACAATTTTCACTGCTGGTAAAAATAATTATTGAGGACCATGCATTGATTTGAATGTGTGAAAATAACATTCAACTTCTCCAGATGTGACCATGCAAAGTTTCCCCAACAGCTCGAGAGGGCAACTAGGGACTGCAATAAATGGGAAGATTGCCGAGCTGAGGTTCCAAGCTAAAACGTAAGTGAAAAAGGCATTACCATTCCATCATGGAATGCTGTTATATGCGGTTTATAGTGCCCAACCAATATATTAGTATATGCCTTTAAACAGGTATATGCCCCCCCCTTTGTCCTGATGGTGCACTTTCCAAACTAATGTCATGACTTCTTTGGATAAAATGTTAGCTGAAAAAAAGGCAAGATAGGGTACTTTTACAACCCATGGCAACCTATGTTGGTTTGGCAACACTAGAAAAATGAAGTTTTAATAAAGTAAGTCTTTTTTATTTTTATTTTTTATAGTAGTTTTGAGTATGTTTTCAAATTCTGTCTTAACACAATCTATTCAGAAAAAAGGTGTTATACATACCAGCTTTCAAAAACAGAATATTGGCCTAAGTGCAGTCTATACTATACATACACTATACAGGAAAAGTCACACATTTTTTGAAAATGCATTTAAATAAAATGTACCTACACAAAAATGTATATGAAATACATTTGTGGCCAATTTCAAATCCATTTAGGTTTTGAAATACATTTTATGGGTACATTTACAAAATACATCTTAAATTCACAAATATATTATTACATACATTTTAGGATATATTAAATACATTTTTATGAATACATATAAGCGGCCAATTTTGAACATTTTGACATATATTTACCAAATTATTCAGAAATATATTATTAAAATGTATTCAAAAATATATTTCCTAAACGTCTTTGAAAAGATATTTAAAATACATTTGTTTTCCGTATGGGCCCGTTTCAGTTCCGTCGTTTTGAGCCCAGTCCACTCCTCCAACACGCGCGACTGGTGGATGGGTGTTGTTTCATAAGTGGGTGTATCCATCTCGCTCCCGATAACCGCCACTCCTCCATGGGTCTGCGGACGGAAGGATCGGACCAACAGAGTTGTCTCACACCACGGGTGCCATGCGAGCGATAAATAGAACATAGCTTTTCAGTGTCAATTGATGGGCGTATTTACTTGGCAAAAAACAAAACATTTTGTGGAAGCAGGAAACTATTATCTCGTTTCAACTAAGGTTTGTGAAGCCAACGCACAGAACTGGAGAAGTCTGACGTTTTCCTCTGGCCGTTAAATGTTTACGCTGCGTGCTCAGGACGCCACGTTTTAGCATGCTGCACACCCTTCAACATTTTTTGAGAATTGTTCAGTCCAAGCACAAATGGTGACCGGGCAAAAGAAGTAGACCGCGACGGAGGTGTCACTTCGATAGTTACGACTGTAAAGTTACAAATTGTTGGCTCCAGTGAAAAACTCATCAGCCACCACCCTGTGAAAATCTTTCATATGGACAGTGATTGCTGCAGTTTCGAGCGACACGACAAACGCGTGTTGTGTCTTTGTAAACGTAACTTTTTCTGTGCTCTACAGGACTGAGTTAATAATGAATATTAATTGTTTGATGTAAATAGTCCGTTTTGCAGTGGAATTGGACACAGCACAACATGCATAGGCTACTTTTATTGATTGTCGATTGTTAGACCAGTACTAATATTAACCTCTCTGCTGTACTGTAGTCAATAGTTTGCCGAGTATTAATTAAGCCATTAATCGTTGACATTGTCTGCATTCTATTATTAAACCAATATGGATGGTCGGAATGACAACGGAAATAAAGATAGCAATCTCTCGAAACAAGATATTAAAAGATTTGCACTTTGGTATATTGGGTGGTCTTCACTGGATAGGAGGACTACCTTACCCATGCTGCCGTGGTTGGTAGCTGAGATCCGGAGGAAAAGTGAGAAAAACGAATCAGGACGCGAGACGGGTCCCATTCAGGCCAGAGAAGTTCAAATAGTGCTCACGCCGCCTTTCATTCGATGTGTCCCAGCCAACAACACCGCCAATTCGTCCGTCTTCATCTTTGAGCATAAAGCACAGTTTATCTCACGGTTTATTCACAACAGTAATGACCTCACGTACTTCGCCTACCTTATCCGGAGCCAGCCTGACAATCCTGAGTCAGAGATGGCATGCCATGTCTTCCGGGCCAACGACCCCAACCAGGTAGGCTGTCGTCCTTTTAGAGTAAAGGTGTCATTGTCATAATAGTGATTTTAATTTTGTTACTGGTGATAAGGTATTGTCATAGCGGTTTTAAATCTTCACAGGTGATGGCCTACACTAAACGTACGATTTTAAACAGTGTCCCTATATGAAGACCTGTGTGGAGGTATTCAACCTAATTCTAACAATAGGCAACCTTTGGAGAACTAAACATTTTACCAAAGTGGCCCCCTTTCCTGAGTTTGCCTAGTGCTACATGCCTGGTATTTGGAAAGGTTTCTTAAAACACACTGTGGAATCAATAATTAAAAAATGTTTTCTTATAATACTTGTACATAAAAACATGTTTTGGCTGTCAGTATTAAGTATTTAGGCCGTTGTGGTGTTGAGAATATGCCACCTGGATTTGAATACAGGTTAAGATAATCCAGATCAAGGCTGTATATGTATGATATCGGGATCAACCGTCTCAGGCAGACTGTGTTTTGACACAGGGTTTCATGGAATATTAAATAAGCAGTATTATATGCAATGATCAGCACATCATCGTGAGTGTTGCCTCATCTCCTGATATGTTGTTTGGGAAAGTAGCAGTAGCAAACTGCCTGGACTTAACCAATTTAGCCATCATCATCTGCACTTTTTTGATAAGTGATCTGCTTTATGTCCAACTTAAATAGGCCCAGCTCCCCAACTCTGTTCCCCAACTCTGATCCTGGAGATCTACCATCCTGTAGGTTTTCTCTCCAACCTGATCTAGTGCACCTTATTCTAATACATAGCTGTGTGACCATTTTGTACTATTAGGAACCTTATTAGCCTCTACCTAGGCAGCAGCTACTCTTTTGGGGTCTAAAACGAAATACAACATAGCACAAGTAATTAATTATAATAATACATAATTATGAAAACTGTAGTTTTAGGCCTTCATTAGATTGCCTAACTAGTCACACCCAATATTGGAGCAAAAACCAAGGCAGGAAACTCTCCAGGAATTGTGTTGGCAATCCCTTGAGTTACCTATGGCCTAACCAAATTCGTATTGACCTGTTTGCACAGGGTTCTGTTTCATGTTTACACTTGAGTCACGTGGTATGGGGTAGCCAAGTACCAGCTGTCATACCAGAGGCAACACTTCCAAAGATGTACATAACAATGTTACAATACCCAGACTCACTTTATGTCCATTCAAACCATTTTTTGCTACCGTCTATCCAATTTATTAACAATAGCCTTTTTCATAGTTTTCCTACACACAGTCAATTTTAAAGACCGTCAATCATCTTGTTTTGGCTGTATCGCATTTCTTGTAGTGTGCGCAAGGCCAGGCTGTCTGGTGAAAGCTGAGAGTTGCAGAAAGTAAGGGAGAGGAAAGGAGACAGAAAGCAAACAGGAGAGTAAGGTAGCGATTGGAAAATAAACAGATGCACCTTTTAGATTTTGTTGGATCTGTGTGCTGTCAGAACTGAAATAAACCTACTTTTCTTGTTAAAATGCACACAAATACATCAGAATACTAGCCAGGAGCCAAAGTATCACATCCTGTGCTGCCAAATCTACCTCTCAATCTCAACAGTAATGGTTTGAGTAATAGTCTGAATTTTCTAGACAGAGGACTTGGCTGGTTAGACATGGCAACTAGAATTCAGACCTGGTTATGTTCTTTCTCAATGGGTAGCCTTTTGGACTTATTTTATTTTATGGATAGGCTGCTCTGGATAGGCATTAAGAGCTAAATAGGTTGCTTTGTACTGAATGTCACCTAACAAATCCATTCCATATTTTCTAATTTTACGCTAAAAATACTTGTGACCTTACAGCTGTTCTGATTAGCATATTTCAGTGATGAATTAGCCTATGCTTGATGTCAACACATCCATCTGTTAATCAAAAAGTTGCTCTGGATAACAGCATCTGCTAAATTATTTAAATGTAGATGATATCATAGGGCATTAATGTCTTGTAACTTTGCTGATGGGCTATTGTCATACTGTTTGTTGCAACAATAATTACATAGGATAGCTACTTCTAAAATGCTGAATGTTAAAGTAGTGTTTGCAGTGCCATTGTTCTCAGCTCCATGAGAAATTGTTTAAAATTGCAGGAAATGTGTTTAAAATTGCAGTAAAAATAACAATCAGCTTCTTGGAGAAATTTATAGATTTTCAAGAAATTGCTTATCATTACCAAGATGGAGCAGCCTCTAAAAGTTGTAAATTCTATGAGGTGTCTGGCAGATGTCTCCCATCAACACCTCTGCCAATGTCTCTAGGTCATGCTTGATGGCACACCCCTGATCACGCCCACCACCTTAGCCCCTTTTTGGTCCAGAAAAAACCCTGACACACACATGATACAGCACTAGGGCCATGCTGCTCATATTTCCTTTCCTATTTAGCTTTCTGGCATTGTTGTTATGCAAGTTAAACTGGCTGGGTAGCAATATGTGCCAGATGGACCACGAGAAATGCACTTTCACCCACACTGAATGTGGTGTGTTTCCCTGGCTAGTTATCTCTCTTGGTGAACAATTAGGCCTGATTTGGGCCAACCTTGCCCAATATATATCTTACTAACTTTGGTCTTTGAAGTTTACAGCACATTGGTTCCAAAGCCAAATCATTCCACTATCAAGAAAAGTTCCTGAACAACTCTGGTGTTGATGCATATCTGCCTGAAATGGGTTACAAAGCCATTTCTACAGCTCTGGAGCTCCACATAACCAGAGTCAGATCCATATTGTCCAAATGGCGAAAGTCTGGGAATTCCCCGGAGTGGCCATCCTGCCAATATCTCTCCAAGAGCAAGGAGTATATTCTTCCAGGAAATAAAGAACCCTACAGTTTCAGCCAAGGATCTGCTGGCCACACTAGTCTCAGCTAAGGCCAGTTTAACTATGCCACCCCCACCCCCCCACCCGGACACAGTTACAGTGTTTCTGGACCTCCTCCCCTGTCACTAGATTTATGCTGCAATTGTTTCTGTTCGAGTCAGTTCAAATTCTATGCTAATGTCCTTTTCGAACCTAGGAATGCTCCCTCTAATTTCTCTGGTGTCATGTTAAATGTTAGGAGGGCCAGAGTCCTTGGACCATGCCTTGGGACAACCTGGCCTGGTGACTCCTGGCTCCCCTGTTAGAAGTACTCTTGTTTGTGTTGCACACAGCTTCTGTGTGACAATTCCTGCTGCCACTTCTCACAGCCCATTTGTCTCTCTCTGTTCTTGTCCACTTGGCTAATCAGCGTGAAGGCTATGGACACATCTGTATTTATTGACCCATTGGTCATCTGAAACTTGCAAAAATATTGATGTGGATCAACAAGTTAATGTACTCTTATCTTCACCCAGCTCAACCAGAAGAGGACTTTCCACCCCTCAGAGTCCATCTCTTTAGATTTTTTCCTAGTTATTCCTAGACACTGTTCATCAATTTATTGTTGTTGATTTTTCTTAGGGTTTTCTTTGTGACAACTGTTGATGTAAAAAGGCCTATAGAAAATAAATTTGAATTTTTTGATTAGGTTAGATTCAACTCATTGAACAAGTACAGTACAATGAAATGCAGTTTACGTCTAACCAGAAGTGCAAATAAAGGAGGGCAGAAAATTTAGAAGTATTAAGTATAATGTATGTACAAGTGGGATTAATAGTTGTGTGGGTACAAGTGGCAATTCTCAATGGCATTCTGAATTTGCAATCGAGGCAAATTGAAGGAGTAGGGTAGCATGTGCAACTGAAATGCAGGGTTAGCAGCAATGAGGTTCCCGAGATAGACGTGTATGTAACAATTGAAAATGCAAGTACAGTGGCAGTTCTAAATGTGCAATGAAGGCAATTTAAGGTGCAAGTCGACATGTGCAAATGAAATACAGGAATAGCAGCAATGACACGTACCTGTAGACAACTGAACTTCCTTATCAGACATTGTAAGGCAGTGACAGAGTCCAGTAGTACAAAGGGTGGGTATGGTTAGTGATTGGTCACAGAGTTTAGCAGGGTTACAGTAGATGGAAAGAAACTGTTCCTGAGCCTGCTGGTGCGAGAACGGAGAGACCTGTACTGCCTGCCTGATGGGAGGAGGGCAAACAGTTTGTGGCATGGGTGTGAAGGGTCCCTGGTGATGCTGTGTGCCCTGTGCAGACACCGCTTGTGCTGGATGGCTGGGAGATGGCTGGGAGCTGGGTACCCGGGATGTGCTTGGTGGTTTTCACCACCCCTTCGCTGGGCCTTCCGATCGGCTACTGAGCAACCAGCAAACCTCACTGTGGCGCCGTTAGTCAGAATGCTCTCGATTGTGCAGCGATAAAAGTTCACAAGGATCTCGGAAGACAGATGGGCCTTCTTCAGCCTCTTCAAGAAGTACTGGTGCTGCCGCGCCTTTTTGACCAGGGCTAAGGTGTTGCGGGACCAGGAGAGGGCCTTGGAGATGTGGACACCCAGGAGTTTAAAGCTGGACACACCCTCCACCTCCGTGCCATCGATGACAACTGGGGCGTGACTGCAGCCTTTAGATTTCCTGTAATCCTCAATGAGCTCCTTGGTTTTCTTTGCATTGAGGGCCAGATTGTTATCAGCACACCATGCTGCCAGGCACGTAAGCTCCCTGCAGGCAGATTTGTCATTGTCATTGATCAGCGAACTTGACAATGGTGTTGGATCTGTGTACAGGAACGCAGTCGTGGGTGAAGAGTGAGTACGGGAGGGGGCTCAGCACGCAGCCTTGTGGAACCCCAGTGTTCAGTATCAGGGTGGAGGAGGTGAAGTGGTCTAACCTGACAGACTGGGGTCTGTTGGTTAGGAAGTCCAAAGTCCAGTTGCAGAGAGAGGGGCTGGTCCCTAAGTCATGGAGTTTGTTAACCAGCCTAGAAGGGATGACCGTGTTGAATGCGATGCTAAAGTCTATGAACAGCATTCTCACATAGGTGTTGGTTTTGTCCAGCTGGGTCAGGGCAGAGTGTGAAGCTGTGGAGATGGCGTCCTCTGTAGACCTGTTTGACCGGTAGGCAAACTGGTAGGAATCCAGTGTTGGGGGGCGGCAGGACTTGAGGTGGACCAGAACTAGTCTTTTGAAGCATTTCATGATCGTGGGCCTGAAGTAATTCAGGCTAGACGCAGATGACTGCTTCGGCACTGGCACAATGGTTGCGGTCTTGAAGCACATGGGGACAACCGCCTGAGCTAGTGACCGGTTAAAAATGTCAGTGAAGACCTCGGCCAGCTCCCTAGCACATGCTCTGAGCGCACGCCCAGGGACACCACCAGGACCAGCAGCCTTGCATGTATTCACCCTGCTCCGTGCAGACAACATATCTGTGGTGGATAGGCTGAGGGGGAGGAGAGGCATCCGGGAGGACTTCAGTTTTAATGACTGGTTCTTTGTTGTCCCTGTTGAAGCGAGCGTAGAACCTGTTTAACTCGTCAGTGATGGTGACTTCGCTGGCTATGGGGGTGGGGTTGTTTGGCCGGTAGTCTGTGATGGCTTGGATGCCCTGTCACATGCGTCGAGCATCAGAGTTGTTGTTGAAGTGCTCCTCAATCCGCTGTTTGTGGTAATTTTTAGCCATCTCGATGCCCCTTTTTAGGTTGTCCCTGGATGAGCTGTAGGCCTCCACATCGCTTGATCTGAACACAGCGTCGCATGCCTTTTGTGGTGGTCGGACCTCTCTGTTCATCCAAGGCTTCTGGTTGGGGAAGGTGATGTCGTTGGCGCAGGTGTTGATGTAATCCAGAACAGAGGAAGTATAGGTTTCAATGTCCTTATGGGAGTCAAGTGTGGCTTGAGTGGCAAACAATCTCCAGTCTGTATTGAAACTGGTGTTGTAGTAGTGAGTCTGTTCCCTCTGGCCACACTTTGACTGACCTCACTGATAGTTTCACACGTTTAATAAGGGTAAATACTTGGGATGTAGGAACAATGAGAGGTGGTCAGACTGACCCAGGTGGGGGGCAGGAATGGCTTTATAGGCCTCTGGAATATTTGTGTACACCTGGTCCAGTATTTTTTTCCTCTGTTGGGGCTGAAGACATTTTGATGGAATTTAGGAAATACAGTTTTCAGATTTGAGTGATTGAAATTGCCTGCTACAATAAAAGCACCATCCGATTGGGCACTTTGCTGTTTGGTAATAGCAGCCTGCAGCTCTTCCATTGCTAGTTTAATATTTGCATCCGGTGGTATGTAGATTGCAGTAACAACAATAGATGTAAACTCCTGAGACAAGTAAAAAGGCCGGCACTTAATCATCAGGTACTCCAGATTGGTTGGGCAGTGACTCCCGGTTATGTTAGTGTCAGGACACCATGCTTTGTTTACGTAAATGCACAGGCCGCCACCTCTGGTCTTACCAGAATCCCCCGCTATTCGGTCAGCTCTGAAGATGGTGCGTCCTTCCAGCTCAATTATGTTATTGGTAGGGCTGCACAATTAATCGAAATATAATCGGAATTGCGATATTGACGTGTGAAATATCAAAATCGCCAAATTGCGTGATTTTCAGCTCCATAAAAGGTGAATGTGCTTCATGCGAGGCAACAGACTTGCATCATATGCCCGTAATTGTTTTTCTTGCGGGTGCTTTTGGGTATTTTTGTCGATTACTTAAATACCTGGACTGATTTTGTTTAAATACTTGGTTTTTCAACGTTAGTTTGAGTAACACTGCAACTGCTAGCGAAGACGTCTGCTTCAAGTTAGCGAGTGGCACCAAGATATATTGTCCCACATACGCAACAGCATGGTTATTAAAAGTTTCGGCTTCAATGTCCGTGCCTACAAACAAACTAAATATGGGGGAAAATATACCACAAGTGTTGAGAAATTTTGCCTAACCAGCTATGGCAACGGCACAAACATGGCAAACGCTGCAAACACCAATGCATTAAATGAGCAGTTAAATTAATAGTTCGACACAGGCTGCACCTTCAAATTGGTAATACGTTTAAAATAGAAAACACTAACTCGATTTTTATTCAGTTTAATAGCACATTATGTAGGCTATGATATCTAAATTAAGTGAGAATATCTATGCTGTTTACACCCATGTTTGACAATCGTGAATCATAACCATAATTGCAATATTTGTCAAAGATATTGTATGTTGTTGTGTAGCCACGTTTCTGAGAAGATCATGACGCTGCAATCCATAATCCATTTTGTGAGATGATTCTTTGTTGTATTTTTTCCGTTTTGTTCGCCAGGGTCCGTACGTTAGTGAGGAAAAGGCTAGGTAGTGAAGGCTGATGGGGGGTTAGCATTAGCCTGGCTTGGAGGCCACCCCGCATCCCTCGTCTTTGTTTATGGTCTCGACACTGCCTACGTGCACTTCCTGTCGGCGATATAGTTGGCATGTCCCGGGGCGTCTTCACAATCTCAGTTGGAAGTTGTTAAAAATAATTTATTGTTCATGACTCCACTATCAGAAAGACACTACCAAAATGGGTTTCATTGCAGAGTAGCAAGGCGGAAAACAATGTTAACTAAAAAAAGAAGTTGACTGCTCATCTCGAATTAGCAAAGAGCCCCTAGAGTATTGTCAAAAATTCTGGAACAATGTCCTATGGGCAGATGAGTCAGAAGTGGAAAAGTTTGGGTGACATGGGCCCTGCTATGTCTGGCAACAACCAAACACTGCATTACATAGTAAGAATCTGTCAGTCTGATGGTTTGGTTTGATGCTGTATCAGGACCTGAAAAATGTGACATCATTAAAGGAAACGTGAATTCTGCATTGTATCAGAGAATTCTACAGGGGAATATTACACGATCCATCCAAGAGCTGAAGCAGAGGTGGGTAAAGCAGCAATGATCCAAAATATAGAAGCAAGTCTACATCAGAATGTTCAAAGAATAAATCTTTTAAAGTTTTGGAATAACGGAGTGAAAGTGTTGACCTAAACCCCATTGAGATGTTGTGGCAGAACCTGTTGTATCAGATTTTTCCAGCAATTCGTGCTCAAACCTACAAATGTTACTAAGTTAAATCAGTTCTGAATAGAGGAGTGGGAAAAATTCCCCCACAATGATGAAAAACTGATTAATAATGACCGTTAGAGTTTTGTTGCATTCATTGTTTCTAAAGGTGGCATAACCGTTTTTTCCGACTAAGCGGGCAATTACTTTTTCACACAGGCTTTGGCCTTGCATACATTTCTTTAATATGTATATGATAAGTATCAAGGCTTTGTTGTGTTTTACACAGGTTTTGGTTGAAGATCTGATAAAATTTAGTTAAATAAATCCAGTTGGCAAATTTTTCATGCACTACATATGTAACTTGTTCTTGACAATATCCCATGGTGTTTAATCATGACATCATGTACTTTGGGTATGTGTGGTTTCTCAACTTATACCCAGACATTCTACAAGGGATTTTGTGATGTTATGTTTCATCAGCTGTCTGGGTGACTGATCTCAGATGGTCCTGTGGGTGAAGAAACCCGATGTGGAGGTCCTGAGGTGGCGTAGGTCTGTGGCTCTGTTGGATGCACTGGCAAATTCTTAGTCCAGAAATTTGCACAATGTATTTGATAAAAAGAACAGCTCTGTTGGACATTCCTATAGTTTTAATGATAATTGCACATTCCCTTAGACATCTTTGGCATTGGGTTTTGTTACAAAATGTAACATTTTAGAGGTCCGTTGATGTACACTTCACAAAGTGAATCTGTGTAATCATCAGCGTCTCGATACGCCACACCTTTCAGATGGAGGAATTACTGTATATTGGCAATGGAGAAATAAGCCTCTTTCAGGTCATGAAACACAGAACCAACACTTTACGTTTTTTGTTTTTGTTAATTTTATGTTATCAGCGATTGGTTCAAAGTTAAAAGGATGGATGTATTTGCATGGTGTTTAGAAGGAGCACATGTGTACCAATGTTTGAAAGTATATTTTAAATGTTAAAGCTAGATCTTAAATGTTTCTAGGCACACTTCCATGTTGCACAGAAAAGTTCAAGGTGCCTATTTACCATAAAATAGGTGCACTGTAGATGAAATGAATGCCTTAGATTCTTTATGGCCTGGTAGGAACAAATGTTAGAAATATGCAAAATTTTTTATTTATTCTTGGGCAGCTGGGTGATCCTTAGCATGGAATCCAACTTCTGCTGTTTGCAGACGTTAGTCTTATTCTGTTTCTGAGCGAGTCAACACGAGTGGCACTGGGGCTGCCTGCAGTGGTACTGGGGTTGCCTGTGTCAGTTTCATGCCTAAAAGGATTTAAGGCCTAAACCTTACTTAAGAAACACTTGCTATTATCATACGTTTCACATTTTACATATATTTTAAATGATAATGGAGGATGTTTGTGTGAAAGTATAGGTTTGCATGTACCCTCAGGAAGAGAACTACCTTGAAATGTAAAAGAGCAGAGATTGCCTGCAGACTGGTAACAGTGTTGACATTGTTTCAGATGATTATTTGGATAGTGTAAAACAGCTGAACAAAGTGAAATCATATTTTATGATCAGTGAGTGGTGTGGCTGAATGACTGTTTTATCTGTCATATGTTAAAAATCGCTGTTTTAAAGGTTTTAGGTTTCGTAATCAATTTGGACTCTTATGACTTGTTTCCACTGGTGCCAAACACTGGTGTCCAAAAATGTTTGTGTTTATTGACAATAAGGTCTCTCTGCGGACCGTTGCAGGGAAGCTCGGCCCAGGGAAGCTCCGCCCATATGTTCCAATTGGTTCATCAGTGTTGTTCCTCAGCGCTTATCATTCTATTGCCTATGGACTACTTCCTTGTATGGGTCGCAGTAGCGGCAAAACGACCCAGTCATAACAAATTGTTTATTTAGATGTCCAATTTATATTGCCAGCTTAGATTGTACAGTGGATATAAAGTCTACACACCCCTTAAAATGCCTGGTTTTGAATGCCTGGTTTTTGTGATTTAAAAGAACGAGACAAAGATAAATCATGTCTGAACTTTTTCTACTTTTAATGTGACCTATAATGTCAACAATTCAGTTGAAAAACAAACTGAAATCTTCGAGGGGGAAAAATGAAAAATAAAAACCTTACAATAACCTGGTTGCATAAGTGTGCACACCCTCTTATAACTGGGGATGTGGCTGTGTTCAGAATTAACCAATCACATTCAAACTCATGTTAAATAGAAGTCATTACACACCTGCCATCATTTAAAGTGACTCTGAT
>JACXGI010003192.1:0-64943 GCA_016801175.1 Esox masquinongy | reverse complement strand
TTGGATGTTTTTCTTTGTAAGAAAAGGCTTCCGTCTTGCCACCCTACCCCATAGCCCATTCATATGAAGAATACGGGAGATTGTTGTCACATGTAGCACACAGCCAGTACTTGCCAGAAATTCCTGCAGTTCCTTTAATGTTGCTGTAGGCCTCTTGGAAGCCTCCCTGACCAGTTTTCTTTTCGTCTTTTCATCAATTTTGGAGGGACGTCCAGTTCTTGGTAGTGTCTCTGTTGTGCCATATTTTCTCCACTTGATGATGACTGTTTTCACTGTGTTCCATGGTTCCATATCTAATGCTTTGGAAATTCTTTTGTACCCTTCTCCAGACTGATATCTTTCAACAATGAGATCCCTCTGATGCTTTGGAAGCTCTCTGCGGACCATGGCTTTTGCTCTGAGATGCAATTAAGAAAATGTCAGGAAAATCCTACTAGAACAGCTGAACTTTATTTGTGATTAATCAGAGTCACTTTAAATGATGGCAAGTGTGTAATGACTTCTGAATACAGCCACATCCCCAGTTATAAGAGGGTGTGCACAATTATGCAATCAGGTTATTGTAAGGTTTTTATTTTTCATTTTTCCCCCTCGAAGATTTCAGTTTTTTTTTCAATTGAATTGTTGAATTATAGGTCACATTAAAAGTGGAAAAAGTTCTGACATGATTTATCTTTGTCTCATTCTTTTACATCACAAAAACCTGGCATTTTCGTTTAGACGGTTTATATCCACTGTACATCCCCTTAGTTTGCAATTGAACAAAACCAACAAATCTGATTAATAACAACTGAATCTGAATCTGGATAACAACTGAACAACTGAATCTGAATCATTCAACTGAGAAATCGTAAAATGGCCTGGACAGTGTTATTGGCAACTTTTAGAGGTATTTAGAAATACATTTCAAGCAAGTGATTCTTTAATTTGGAATTGAACTCAGCTGAGGTGAGTTGCAGATGCCTGTAATATGAAAATCCCTCATTCAAGTCTGTTTGAATAGAGAAAAAGACTAATTTTCATATGCTGGGTCACTGTGTGTAACTGAAAGTTCATGGAGAAAAGGAAAAAAAGACAGAATTGAAAAATAGAGATATTAGTAAGTCAAACACAAGAATGTAGGCAAGTATGGACAATGTATGGAGAGGTCTGACAGCAACATTTGGGAGGCATCTATTTGCGAGAACTGGAGCAGTGGGCACATGTTCTGTACTTGTAAGTTAGCATTAACAGTGAAATATAGAATTTTGGAGACAAAATCCTTTAATCAATTTTGACATATTTTTTGAGACAATGTTAGTTATTTGAAGAAGCTGCCAATACCTTTGTCCATGACTGTAAATTTAAGCAAGAGGTCTTCAACCCTCTCCTCAGGGACCACCAGCCATTACATGTATTCAATATATTCCAGTCCTAGCACACACCTGATTAGACTTGTCAGCTTATCATCAAGGTCTCAATTACTGAATCCGGTGTGCCTACAGGGCTACAAAACAATTGTGGAACCACTGAGGGTCCCTGAGGAAAGGGATGAAGACTTAGTAGTTAGGCTGTTATACATGCTGACATGGTTATCACTGCCTCAATAATAGGTATGATTTTCTAGACCCATTTCCAGAGCTCCATTAGGCTTAGCATCAGTACAGACACAAATATGTTGCACATAATAATAACATATTGATACCTAGAGATGGTGAAAGGCAAAGTGTTCAGTTCTGTACTGCTCTCTACTGGGTAGAATGGGAATTAGCTTTCCAGCTGTTACGCTAGGCTACACTAATGTTGTGAGAGTATGCCGTCAGAGCGCTATCAATGTGGTGCTCTGGTAACTATGGTAGGAGCATGGCAACTCTGCTTGGCAACACACCACAGAAATTCATTAATGTGGGAAGTAGGACTGCCCCTGTTCTCACCTTGACGTTCAAATGGTAGAAATCTGGACAATGACTAGGTTTATACATTTTAACATAACCTGATTTAATATTAACTCCAGCCAAATTAAGCATTATGTTTGGTATACAAAATGTACATCAAATGTAAATTTTGACTCAGGAACCAGAGTGGAGAAATACAATTTCTTTCCTTCAACCTGTTTGGAGAATGCTATTTGTGGTTAGGGACTGATGTTTTTGATAATTTTAATAAACCGCTCTACATTGCATCCAGTCTAGCCTGTGTCAACAATTTCATGTAAGCATGAAGCTAACCATCTAGTAGCCTACAGCACTAAATGCAACGTTCCTTCAATTAGCTAACTATTGTAGCAACACTACCACCTTTAATTGGTTTTTAATTGATACTTGGGTGCACAAGGAAAAGTTGTGGGAGATAATTAGCACACTCTAAAAAGAAACAGGTTGTTGGAGGGTCCTTAAGGTTTTTTTACAGTGAAAAATATAAGTTCTTCAGATAACCTATTTAGCATTTGAAGAATTTTATGGTAGATTTTTGAGTGGGTTGGTTTTTCATACAGTTCATTGAGTAGGAAATATAAATAGTTCTTTATAAAACCTTTGCCATTTTACTTGATGAACTTCTAGGGATTCCCCATATTTCAAAGCAAAAGATACACCAATAACCTTTTTCTTTGAAGAGTGTAGAATAAGCTGATTAAGCCAATGCAAATAGAGCCGTGAATTTCTCACAACTTCCTTATTGACTAATGAAGGCCAAGTTTGATGGATTGTTCTATCTGATCTTCTGTGGATTTGGGAAGAAGTGTTTAGTAATGACATTATGCTTCATGAGGAGAGATGAAACTAAAAACTTTACATACGTCAACTAGCTAAACTAGAAACTTTTATTCTATCGATTTATGGCTATTCTGATGATCAAGAATTTCTTTAGTCTTCCATTATATGCGATGGGTAATTGATTATATTATGGCAGTAAAATTATGTGAACTAGGCTGGGCTTAACTGTATCAACAGTTGCGTAAACATTTATGATTCTTCTTTTATTAGAAGCTTAAAACCCAATGATCAACCTTTGAATGTTTTGTTTTTGGATTACTGAGTTTGTTTGAATGTATACATATTTTACTATGTGTTTTTCGGTGCATTTGCATCGTCACAGCAACGCTTGTACAGACAATAATAATACACTGGAAATTTAAGACTATGCTGCTTCCAGAAAGCCTCCCTTTGCAGACACAGCACTTCAGTAGCATGTTACCTCAATGATCACCTTGAATTGTTAAACTACAGATCAAGTTTCAGAGATCTTGCGGTATTGCAAAGAGTGTATATTCTGTGGATTGCACTGCATTTTGTCTAAAATGCTGACTGTGAGCATTATGTTTTGAAAATCCCCTGGAAAATGCACAGCAATAGTTTCATGCCATTTATCACAATTCATAGGCTTTAGCTTGGCTGTGAACAATTAGCATCAGTCATTCCTCCTACACGCATGCATACAGCAATACACACATTCCTAGAAGTCCTAAATAGGATAGTGGAAACATCAAGTGAAAGAGGTTGTGTACCAAAAGGATACCAGATTCCCTCTGTAGAGACAATGGTCAAACGTAGAGTAAAAGGAAAGTGCAGAATAGAGGGTGCCCTGGCAAATAGTCGTGGACTACATGGGAACGAAGTAGACGATGGGCTCTGGCCAAAAGTAATTAAGTATTAAATGGACTACAGAAGAAAAGAAAATGTGAGCTTGTCTAAAATGTAAATGTCAAATAAAGAGAATATTGTGCCCTTTGGGACGCCTCTCTGCTTGTTCATCATGATATGACAAGGTGGAACAACTGGTGGTTCGTGTGGGGGAGGGGATTATTTGCAGTAAGCATTTGTCTCTTCCACGCACCTTCATATAACGTGGTGATGGACCTTTATTCAAGATGTGGTGGTCCCTGCATCTTCCTTTGTTGTTTGGGAAGCACATGCACCAGACCGATATTTCATCATCCCTCCACATTCCAGGTTCTGCAGATGTGTCTTCTCAGTAGTCGATGCATGATACTTCTCATTGCATGGTACAATGCAAAGACATGCTGATTCAGTTGTTTAAAGAAATACATGTGAGTTGGAAACTGTTGCAAGACTCATATCATCACACAATCTATCATCTATGAGATTTCTCACAGATGCACACACTCCCGCCGCTCTTCTCGCACACCATTCTGCCGTGTCTGTATCCGTCTGTATCAGATACAATAATCATGATGGTGAAAAACAATTATGATAGATGACCAGACTGTAAGCGATAGTAGCAGACCTACTCACAATTTTCCTGTTTGAGCCATGGAGAGACTATGGATGGCTTCCAATCTGTCTGACATCAGAAATAACCCCCCCCCCCACCACTTTCTGAACTTTGCCACTCATTCCTTTCCACACACTGATGGTGTGAAGACAAAGGTAAGAAACACCGACTTAGGGTTAGCGTTGCAAGGAACATATGCTACGTTTCCACTCTATCAGCTTTTTAAGTTGAATCATCGGTAATGAAGTAATGCCCATCTGAGTTGTACAATATATGTATTGGGATGGTTTATAAAACAAACTTTTTTTGTTTGATAAACTGAATTTAAAATTGATTCAATTAAAGTTTATTTGCCATCAGTCTACACACAATACCCCATAATGGTAAAGCAAAAATATCCTGGTAAATATTTGTGTCAATTTATTGAAAATAAAGAGCTGAAAAATCTTATGTATACATGCATTTAGTGGCCTCAGACAGCTGCCTGATATCGTGATACATTTAAACGTTATACCGATATCAGTATAGTCAGACTGTGATTTAAACTATCTGGACATGGGCAATTTCAAATGGGCGTTGAAAAAAGGATCTATGTTTTGCTTATTTAATCCTTCCCTCATTCCTGACCAGTCTTCCAGTCACTGCCACTGCGGCTCATCACCATAGCATGATGCTCCCACCACCATGATTCATCACAGGGATGGTATTAGCCAGGTGATGAGATGTACCTTGTTTCGTCAGACACTAAATGATCGACTTCGGTCTCATCAGACCATATAATCTTTCTCCTTATGCTCTCCTCATGCTCTCAGAGTCAACCCCTCAAGAGCTCAAGAGTGGTATCCGTCTACTGTAGCCACTCTACCATACAAGCTTGATTGATGTGGTGCTGAAGATAAGGTTTTCCTTCTAGCAGGTTCTCCCATCTTTGCAGAAAAACTCTGAAACTCTATTAGCGCGGCCAATGGGTTTTTGGTCACTTTCCTGGCCAAGGCCCTCCTTGCCCGGTTACTTTATTTGGCCAAACGAACAGTTCTATGAACAGAGTTTCTTGGACTATACTGCTTGGTTTTTGGTCTGAAATGCACTGTTAAGTGTGGGATCTTATATAGACATTTTTATATGCTTTTCTAAACCATGTCTAAACAATGAAATATCCCACAGGTGGACACCAAGTTCTAGAGAAATATCAAAGATGATCAAAAGACACTGGATGCATCAGCACTTAATTTGGTGTGTCGTGAAAGGGTCTGAATACATTTATACGTTACATATTATTTTTTTAAAATAAATTGGCAAACATTTCTAAAAATATTTTTTTGCTTTGTCATATTCAGGTATTGTGTGAAGATTGATGGTGTTCATTTCATTTCATCTTTAAACACAACAACAGAGCTCCGACCGAAATCCTATAGAAAATCTTTGGACAGACCTAAACAGGACAGTTCACAGGAGATACATTTGCAAACTGACTGAACTTGAACTCTTCAGCAAGAGACCTATTCAGACAGACTTACTGCTTTAATCCAAGCAAAAGGTGCTTCTACAATATCTGAGCACACTTATGCAACCAAGGCATTGACATTCTTTCATTTAGAATTATTTTTGAGTAATTATCCATTTATTTTTATGTATATTTTGTTGGTTTCAAGATCTTATTAAAGGTGAAATAAGGTCAGACAGGATTTATCTTGATTTTAGCCTTTACATAAACAAAAGGTGCATTTTCTACAAGGGTGTGTAGGTTGTCGATATCCCCTGGAGTAAATCAAACATGTACAACCAGCATCCCAACCGGCAAATAAACATTGTCTCACTCTTCAACAAACAGCCTTTAATAAAGAAATGTGTCTGAGAAATTGACCCTCAGTGTATTTATGGAATGGCCTTTTGATGTGAGGGAGTGTGAGAGTGTACTTGAGAGGGAGGAAAGCCCGTACAAACCAAGACTACCACTCATAGGAAAACCCTACTCTACCAATGTTTATATTTGACCTCTGAAATTCCCTGCATAACTATTTTAAGGTGACCATGTAAATCTGTGTAGGCAATGCTGGCAACCACAATGACCAATCTGGGCCCCATACACACACATATTCACACAGACACAAACACATACACAAACATACAAACAGCAAATGACTATCTGGGCATCTCTACTCTGCTGTGTTATCTCCTATATCATTGCTCATCCTGTGCAACCGCACTGAAGAACTATCTTGTCAACTATCATGTCTCTGCAATGCCGGACATCCTCAAATGCCTAGAGCAGCCATACCATTTCTGCTGTACTTTGAGGGTAGGCCAGAGTTCAAATAGTATTTGAAATAACTTGTTTGTGCTCAATGGACCAATAGTTTCGCCCTAAATATGTAATTCTCAGCCACCTGGCATTCCAGGCGGGTCAGAGAAAATGCTGAAACCTTTTGAATTAATTTGAACAATGTTTGAACTCAGGTCTAGTAGGATGGTGTTACTGCTTTATTAAGTATTGCTTCAGTCTACATCCATAAAAGGATAATGATGTTGCTTTAAAGTACACCTTAACCTGTTACGTACACCTTAACCTGGTACACCGTAACCTGATACCAGCAAGAGATGTGAGCATGGAGAGAAATTTGAATCATAATTTATATGTTAATAATTAACATGACATTGATAATTTATTACAACATGCCAATACAAAATCAGGCTGAGTGTGCATTCTTCTTATCAGATATAGTAACAGACATGGAGGAGAATTGTATGACTATGAATGGGTCTGAAGATAAAAATGATGCAAAAGAAACAGCTCAAGATTCAGACAGGAAACATGGTTGAAACCCTAAAAATAACCTTCTAATTCAGTGTGCATCCAAACGGCACACAATTACCTTACTACTAAAGAACTACTTTTGACGACAGTCAACTCCATTCAAAAGATGGGAATATGGTATGGTGGGCTTTCTTAAGATTGCCAAGTGTTCTGGATAGAATCTTGAACAGTGCAAAAGTCAAGGATTTGCATGTCCCCATATAACATCAGTGATGTTACTGATAAACTGGTGTCATGGAGACCACAAAAACTCTTCTTCACACTGGATAATATTAGTGTTCCACCTACGCTAGAGAAGGCCCAGTAACCACAGACATTCACAAAGAAAATCTATTGACTAACAGGGCCAGGGTACATCCCAAACTTGCACCATATTTTCTGTATGTACACTACTTTTGACCAGGGACCATAGTGTTCTGGTACGAATGTAGGACCATATCGGAAATAACCTGTTATTTCAAGTGCAGTTCTAGTATTTAACATGCCTTACAATTTTTGGGCAGATTCAACTTAGTTTTAAGCATGGCTAGAGGTCTTCAAGCAGCTCTTTGACCAACAGCAAATGTCTATGCAACTAAACAACTATAGTATTGTCTGTCATATCTCATGAAGTCTACTGAACATCTAAAGTAGCTTTGTGGTTGAACTGGTCAAGATCTCACAAGGGCATAGTTTTAGATCTTCTCACATCCCCATGGAGGTCTGAAAATGTGTGTACTTAAAGAACTGTTTGACTGAAGCAAGGGCTTTGATTGCAGAGTGCGGTGTGATTATGTACTGAAGAAAATATGTTAATGTGGTCGCAGCTCTGTGGGGTATGTCATGTGTAACTAGCTTTGGGTATTATGATTTCATATACTGTGTGTAGCTAGTGTAAAATGGTTAGCCAGTTAGCGTTGCACGCAGGTAGCATTTCAATGAGTTATGTTACTTGCTCTGAGACCTTGAAGTAGTTGTTCCACAACAGCCTGGCGTTTCTGTGGCAATAGTAACTATGCTTTGTGTGTGACTACTATTAGTGTGTTCATAGAACTGCTGGTTCTTGTCCCTGGTAGGGTGGTTGGGCATTGGAGGAAGCGATACTGTATAACATGAACCTTTTAGTTTGAGCTTGAAGGAACTTGATTTTGACCCGTTTTTGATTAATTCCAAATAGTCAGTGAATTAATGTAACAAATGAATTTAATATCTAAAGAGAGGATTACAATTACAGTACAAGTATCAAAGATAAAAGTTCTCCGGATATTCAAGATATTTGCAAGAGCAAACATGCAGGCAGAAGGGAGGAAAATGCAAAAGAGTGCTTCCCTGAACCCTGCTCTGGTTTATATCCAAAAACTAAAGGCATGGGGGTTGGTTTACTGACCAAAGGATAACAAAACTAGTCCTGAAAAATAGACCCCTTGTCAACTAAAGACACATTCCGATCTGTTCTGGGGCCATCTCATAAGACAGAGTGGTGTTATCTTGAGAAGCAAGCAAACTAGGCAATAACAAGCAAACCTTGTTTTTCCCTGCATTTACAGTTTACAGAAACATCTCTAAACCATTAACATTCCAATGATTGCCTACTAGGACAGAAATTAATTACATAAGTATCAGACATGTCTTTAAGTTACTTCAGACAAGTCTAAGTCAAGTCTCAAGTCACTGCATGCAAGTCCGAGTCAAGTCTCAAGTCACTGCATGCAAGTCCAAGTCAAGTCTCACATCTTTTAAGCACTATAGGCTATAGTTAAAGTCTATAAGTCCAAAGTAAGTCCTTTCAACTTAAGGTGCACTTTTTGGGGATGACTATTATTTTATGGGCTATTTTCAATCAGCAGTTGATAATCTAGTACACTAATACTGAATTGCAACATTTAATTTATAATAGCAAACATGCATTGTATGTTCAATTGTGGGTTCGTTGAGGGTTTTTTTCATTAGTTTTAGCTATTCTACATTTACCTTCCAAGGCACAAGTCCAGTGACTACAAGTCCAAGTCAAGTCTCAAGTCTTTTGAACAGATCGCAAGTCAAGTCACAAGTCAATTTATTGGTGACTTAAGTACGACTTGAGTCCAAGTCTGCGACTTGAGTCACTAACTCTGATAGGTATACATGTCTATACTAAATAATGAAGAAACATTGAATATGTAAATAAACACAGAATTGACATTTTTCGGTTCCTTCAAGCTCCATCCAAGCAAGGCATTTGATTGGGTAGATATGTTGTGTGTCATTACTGATCACAACTGGGTTCCATCCCTTTACAAAAATGTTTGAATCAAATTTGGTCAGGCCTATTATAGCATGGCCTGGTCTAAGAGGCTAAGCTGTTCATCAATCCATCCACATAAGAGGTTAAAATGAATGGCTAATGAATGGTCAAAATGCCTAGAAACAGATAACATTTTTCTGGAACTAGTCAGTCTATTATTCTTCGGAGAAATTAAGAATATTCCATGCAAGACATTGCCAAGAAACTGAAGATCTCGTACAACGAGAGGGCTGGGCACCCATGGATAAGGACCATGTTCTGGTTTTCGTGTGTCTGATTGTGGTTGAGTGTTATACCAGTTGGTTGTGTCGTCGTTGTGGTTGGTGTAGTGCGTTGGTGTATTGAGTGTTGTTTGGCGTGAGCTATGGCCAAACAGTAGCCTGTGTTGGTTTGCTCAATCAACTGTTCACTTTGAAAACCTAAGTTTAATTTTTGCTCTTGTCAGGTCATTACAATATATATTACTGGACGCAACACACTGAAACACTGAGATCAAAATCATCAAAATAATAATTAAACAGATTAATGTGACTCCTATGAGGAGATTCCTATGATGAAAATGATGACAGTGCTTTCCTTGATCTCACCGAACAAGGCCGACATCATGGTTTCTTGACGCCTTCACAAGAAAACTTCCTGTTTGTTTGATATAAAAAGCATCGATCTTGCTACTCCTTATCATAACCACTTTGCATTCTACAGCGACTGAGAGACAAAATAGCAAAACCTGAAATAGTCACAGTGTGAAAATGATGAAGTCACTAGTTGTTGTCACTGTATTTATCACCATGCTACAGTTTTGCTTTACATTGGACAACTTACACAAAGAGATCCTGACGGACTTGGATCAACTCACTAAAAAGAACATTACCATTGTAAGTATACAGCAGTTGTAATTTTCTTATCTATGGTAGTTTTCTGTGTCCCCAATTGCACCTTATTCTCTATACAGTACATTGCTTTTGCCTGGTGCCCTGGTCAAAGTAATGCAAGGTATTAGGAACAGAATTTCATTTGAAACTGAGAATTAAACTCTGCATTGAGCTTACTGACAGAATGTGTAGCGTGACTCGGGTGGTGAATTGCTTTACAGACATTCCAGAGTAAAAATCAAGATGTGTCTCCGATTGTTTACATTTAAATGGAAAACCAATAACTGCAAAGCTTTGCAATAAAAAATACATGGATAAGATTGCCTTCTAAAAATTTCTACTGAAAGTTTTACAAAACCACAATTACATGTGGTTTTGTAAAACCGTGCAGATGCAAAGTTAGGCAACAGAATTACAAACACCAATAGCGCAAATTGTCATTTAGTTAGTAAACTTTGCATTTGTTCTAAAAAAGTGCAAAGTCTTGTACTGAGTTGGTTGGTATGGTTTGTACGGTTTGTTCAGCTCAACAAATTATGTTGTTATTCCTCAACAGCCACAGAACTACACTGTACCTAATAGGACAATACTGACAAAGGTAAGTAGTCTATTCCTCATCAATTTTGACATACACACACACACACATAAACACATCTGTAGTGTATTCAAGTCTAAGTAAAACCCAAAACAGTGTTTTAATCAAGTGACCTTATATGTTAGCATGCGTGTTCGTGCAAGAAGGAGTTTGCTACTTGGCTGAAGGACTTGGTGGACAAAGTGGAGGCAAATGAAGACCAACGACTTCTAATAGGCCTGCAAAATAACATCCAGAACTTGACAAATCGAAAATATAACAATGAGGTGAGTACATGAATACTGACTATTGCATGCACACTATATGGTCAAGGGTTTTTGAATGGTCACTCTCTGAGGGCTTTCTGGATTTGTCCTAAACAGCACCCTTATTCACTTGATACAGCACTACATAGGGAATAGGGTGTCATCAAGAACGAAGTCAGAGAATGTACAAAAACCTGGCATCATTTAACAGTGTCCTCTTCCCAAACCTGTTCCGTATATACATAAAGTTCTAGTCACCAATTCTATTTGGGACGGAGACACTGTGTAAGGAAACGTTTTGGCAGACATTAATTCTGGTTCAGGTCCGCATGTGGTACAGTTTGGGCCCAGTGTACTTGTTACAGTGTAAGTTGACTTTAGAAAACCCAAAGATACATACTAATTGCTTAATTGTTAATCTTTTTTTTTTAAAGGAGTCGTGCCCCCACAAAATGTGGATCAACCAACCAAAGAAGCCGAACAGAAAAACAGTTATTTCACATTTACGTTGGTACATTATATTCCTCAGGAGCCTGAATACTAAGTGTTAGAGATACTTTCATCTCATACTACCGAGATAATCTTATGGATTGATGTTCGGTAATACGGTCCATAGTTGTGCTTCATCTGTCACAGTGACAGGTGAATTAATTGTATCATTATTTATAGATCACTTATAGATCATTTAAATGGTTGGTACTTCCAGCATGAAAGGTATAACTGTTCTTAAATATAATTTTGTATTTATTGAATGTAATCATTTTTATATTTATTTATTAAAGTATTTATCTATTTATTAGCTTATTTATTAATATCCTGAAATGTGAATTAATATTTCATTTTACAGTACAATTATGTTCAAATAAAGATTTACTTAAAAATGTTGCATCTCTACTAAATATATAAATGTTTTCTTACAAACATACAGTGTGTTTACTTGATCCAAACCATCTAGTGAACCTTCATGTAACCACTAATTTTATCCTGATTAGTCTTAAACCAGTGGAGGTGCGATCTATCTGTGGAGACATCAGACCTAAAGAATGAGAGACGGTCATAAAAAGAATTAAGACAAAACAAAACAGAAATGAACACACGAAAAACAGAACAGTGGTATGGAAACCAAACAAATACCGACAAGACACACTAGGAAAGGAGGACCTTAAATAGGGACAGTGATCAGGAACACAGGTGAGGGTGATAAGTACAAACAGGTGTTCATGCTCCACATGAGACAGAGAGGATGTTGGATCTGCCATGCCAGGACAAGACAAACAGACACATATTTTCTGCTCTATAAGATGTTCCTGTCTCTGATACTAATCAAGTCTTAAGTGAACAACAAATGGATCATTGCTCAGAAAATATATTTTTTTGAACTATTAATACATTGGATGCATTAATTATCATCTACCCCCACACATCAACTCTGTACTGTTGTTCCATGTAAATATTGTTCATTCAGTCCAATTAATTTAAGTAAATATCTAGCCTAAAAAGCCCAAAGAGCAAGCAATAAGATGTTCAAACACACTGGCTGGGTAAAACCCCTGATAAAAGTTGGAACCTAAGAAGAAATCTAGAGAGGGCCCTGAATTTGGGAATGTTCCCTGTATAATATAATTGCCACATTCACTATTAATATAACATGACTTTTTTTGTCCAGAAAGCAGTTTCTTCCAAAAAACATTTATTTCACAATGTGATTTAACTGATCTGATATTGAAAAATCTGAGACAACTCTAGATGTAGCAATGCATCGCCTGTGCAGTATGTCAAGTACAGTATTGTAATACTGTACTGCATTCAAATAGCATAGCAGATGCCTTTATCCAATGTGAACACTAAAAGGAGAATCTTAAAATCAATTAAAAAAAACTCACAGGTTACCAGTGAAGCGATTTTAAGACAGACGTAATGTGGGCTCTCCATTTGGTCTTGGTCAGTACCCATGCTCCAGCATTTTGTATGTTTTGTATTTGACCAATGGCTTGTCTTGGGTAAACCAGACAGGAGAGCATTGCAGTAGTCAAGCCAGCTTGTAATAAAACCATAGATGAGTCTCTTAATATCAGCTTGAGAGAGAAAATGACGCACCATGGCAATTTTCTTTAAGTGATAAAATGCTGTTTTGAATATACAATCTAAAATGATCACCTGGTGTTTTCAGTGCAAGCAAATTCAAAAGTGCGGCCTGATTCTCTAAATTTCTTTTCTATTTGCCTTTCAAATTTGAACCAATAAACCAATGAATTTGGTTTCAAATTTGAACCAAAAAACAATAAATTATTAAGTAATGGTATTGATTGTAATGTGCTAGTCTGCAACATAAGATTCCTTATACTGGGGGGCAACCAGATTGTCAATGCATAGTGTAGGAACAATATTTAAAGTGTTGCATAACAATTGTAGATACGCATGGTCAGTTTATACCTCAGTTAATTTTCACACCCTTCCAATCCCATCATAAATAAAATTGGCAGCACTATTCTTCCTTAAAGTCTTTCTGCATGCGTCTATAATATGCAAACCCACTCCCCCCTCAGATTGATAGACTGAATAAAGGAGTCAGAAAATACTTGATGTACATGAATACATACTATACTTGAATACATGATGGGAAGGATTTTGGATAATGGGATGTATCTTGTACACCGATCGGCCATAACATTATGTCCACCAGCCTAATATTGTGTAGGTCCCCCTTTTACCGCCAAAATAGCCCTGACCCGTTGAGGCATGGTCTCCACTAGACCTCTGAAGGTGTGTTGTGGGATCTGGCACCAAGACGTTAGCAGCGGATCCTTGAAGTCCTGTAAATTGCGAAGTGGGGCCTCCATGGATCAGACTTGTTTGTCCAGCACATCCCACTAATGCTCGATTGGACTGAGATCTGGGGAATTTGGAGGCCAAGTCAACACCTTGAACTCATTGTTCTGTTCCTCAAACCATAACTGAACCATTTTTGCTTTGTGGCAGGGCGCATTAACCTGCTGAAAGACGCCAATACCATGAGGGTGTACCGTTGCCATGAAAGAGTGCACATGGTCTGCAACAATGCTCAGGTAGGTGGTATGTCAAAGTAATATCCACATGAATAGCAGGACCCAAGGTTTCCCAGCAGAACATTGCCCAAAGCATCACATTGCCTCCCCCAGCTTGCCTCCTTCCCATAGTGCATCCTGGTGCCATGTGTTCTCCAGGTAAGCGACGCACACGCACTCGGCCATCCATGTGTTGTAAAAGAAAATGTGATTCATCAGACTAGGCCACCTTCGTCCATTGCTCTGTGGTCCAGTTCTGATGCTCACGTGCCCATTGTAGGCACTTTCGGCAGTGGACAGGGGTCAGCATGGGCATCCTGACTGCTCTGCGGCTACGCAGCCCCATACGCAACAAACTGCGAAGCACTGTGTGTTCTGATACCTTTCTATCAGTACCAGCATTAACATTTTCAGCAATTTGGGCTACAGTAGCTCGTTTGTTGGATTGAACCACACAGGCCAGCCTTTGCTCCCCACGTGCATCAATAAGCCTTTGCCGCCCATGACCCTGTCACTGGTTCACCATTTTTCCTTCCTTGGACCACTTTGATAGGCACTGACCACTGCAGGAACACCCCACAATGGCTGCAGTTTTGGAGATGCTCTGACCCAATCGTCTACCCATCACGATTTGGCCCTTGACAAAGTCACTCAGATCCTTACGCTTGCCCATTTTTCCTGCTTCTAACACGTCAACGTTGAGGACCAAATGTTCACTTGCTGACACCTAATATACTGCTAATATATCCCACCCACTGACAGGTGCCATGATAACGAGATTATCAATGTTATTCACTTCACTTGTCAGTGGTCATAATGTTATGGCTGATCAGTGTATATATCTGGTCTTTACGTCTTGGTCGAGTGTGTTGAGCACTGCGATGTCGTCATGTCTCCTTTCACTGTCTCTGTGTCCTAAATGTCACCCTAACCCTTGTTTTGTGTGCTAGATATGACCAGGGTCCTTAGGTACTAGTTACTGTGTAGTAGGCTGTTAAAGTGTGTCATTACACAGACATAGACATTTCTACCACAGCAGACTTTGAAATGTCCTCCTTTGAATCTGTTAGCAGGTTAGAATTTACGTCTGTATGAACTACTTTTATTAAAGGGGCACTACGTAGAATCCTGCTGATAACGTTTAGAATTTGAAACAATGACACAACTTGTCTCCTCCTCCCTATCCCTCACCAAACGGGAATGGAATAGTATTAGCTACTCCCCATGGGAAATTGGCAGGTTTAGAGGGTGGGGAGTGGGGGGTAGAACTAGAAGTATCTAAAGTGAGTATCAGGAAACTAGTGATAGTGGGAGACAGACTGGCAAGAAACCTTCAATGGAGAATATTTCAGGCACTTGGAACAATTTTGTAGAAAACAATATTTGAAAGAATAACGTAACACATTCCCTCCAGATTTCTTCTGGTCATGTATGCTAGCAGTACAGTAAAACTCTTACAAATGTATAATAAACAGTAACAGCAACAACAAGGTATAATATGTTTGTGCAGCATCATTACATGCGTGTACATATTATTTTTCGACATGTGTGTTTGTTTGACGTGTGTGCCTTTATTCAATGCTAATAGACATAGCAGAAAAATAGCCAGATAACAATTTGATAATCATTTAACAGTCTTGTTTAACAGTGTAATGGCTTCATGTTAGCAGCTGAGCATGATCCTGTCAGTTACAGACTGAGGCCACAAGTACCAGAGGTCATGCCTGAAATGCCTCTTTACATTGAGAAAAGTCTCACCTTTATTGGATGATGAATTCAGCTGTTCACACCACCACTCAAGGGATGTGCAGTTGACATACCAAATAATAATGCAGCTTGTGGTCACATTATTATCAGGTTAGAGCTGCTTAACTTTTGTTTCAAAACGTTTTTATTTAAGACAACTAAAAGCCAATACATTGGAATAATGTAGAAATGAAGGTTGTCAGTGGCTCAGTGGTTAGGGAGTCAGGCTTGTAATCAGAAGGTTCGAATCCCGACTGGGCCAATTGTTGTTGTGTCCCTGGGCAAGGCTCTTTACCCTACGTTGCTCCGGGGAAAAATGTCCCTGTACTTACTGTAAGTCACTTTGGATAAAAGTGTCTGCTGAATGACTAAAATGTGGTGTGGTTTGGATATACAGATAGATTCTATCAGAAATTGCTAAAAAGGGAAACAAAAACATTACAAAAAACGAAGACAAAAGGAACAGGAAATGAAAGTCACCTACTGGTTTTCTTACAAAGCATCTTATCTGCAGATATCTGAAGATATTTTTGGGGAGGTCATACTTGTACTTCTGTTGATCAAAGGAGGCAAAAGTCCCTTTTGGGTATATCCCCTATTTGAAAAATGGAAAAGGCGAAGTCTAGCATCTTTGTCAGGTTGTTTTCTAGACTCTGCAATCTCCATCAACATACTTTACCATCCTCAGACCACCCTCTCCCACTCAAGCCATGACCTGACTGTCCATCTTCTGATAATGCAGCATTTAAACACTTGGCCTCAGTTGGCCTATGAAGATATACTGCATGTTTGTCTTCTGCTTTTGAAGCGATTTAGATTCTATGAAGGGTAGTGTAGAAGTAAATATATCAATTATAACAATTACTACAGCCACCGTGTCAGTAGACCACTCTACATTCCAAACCAACTTAACAATACAAGGGCAACATCAATCCAAAATGTAGCAACAAAGATACGTGCAGTGCAGTAGTAACGTATAAAGTTCAAAAGAGCCAGTCCTTCCTCCACTTGGGACTTCTTCATTTAAACATCAGGGTGACCTTCATAACCGTTTTACAAAATCACTTTCTTTGATGAATCATGGAAACTGGTTATAATTGGGTGAGCTCTCTGATTTGGGTTAACCTCCAGTGTAGCAAGCCCGCCATACCACGGTTTTAAGGTGAAGGCGACTGAAGAGCACAATTCTTCAGGATCTCATGCAAAGAGATTGAAAAGGAAAGTTTTGTGGTGAGAACCCATCTCCAGTGGTTCAGTTAATCCTTTTCATCTGCAGCTGCCCTCCAGATACACAATCTTACCCTGTTGTTCATTTCCAAGCTAGTGCATAGCTTCTCCAAGGTGTCGATTTGAGTTATTACGTATTCAACTGTCTTTGTAGGTCAACGATTCGCTGACTCTGTGAAGTAGATGTAATTTTAACATTTAACCCATATATAGCTGTCTCTAAATGTGGTGCAGTCGCTCAAAGGCAGAGGACACGGTGGGTATAGAAAGTCACCACCCCTTTCAAAATGTTCACCTTTTGTTTGCCTTACAGCCTGAAATTAAAACAGCTAAAATCACACTTTTTCCGACTTTATTTACATACAGTAACCCACAATATCCAAGTGATTTTTTTTTAATTAAAATTTAAACTTAAAAAAAAAAAAAATACAAAAATAACCTATTTGGATAAGTGAATACTAAAATTGCAAACTTGCTGAGGTATAACCAACCAGCTTCCAGATCACAAATCAAGATAATTAGCTTCCATCTGTGATTAGTTGTAGTGACTGATTGATTCAGAATAAAAGCAGACTCCGCTGCTTAGTAGTGCAATTTAAAGGAAAGAATCCACTACGGACAGAAAGGTACTTTTGAAAGATCTATAAGAAAAGTTGTGGAAAGGTACAAATCAGGGGATATACATTAAAAGATTTCAAAGGCTTTGTCTATCCCTTCGAACAAAGTTAAGACCATTATTTAGAGTGGAAGGCATATGGCACCACCCAGACTTTGCACAGATCAGGCCATCCACCCAACCAAATGACCTGAAAAGGCAGAGACTGATCAGAGAGGCTACCAAGAAGCCACAGGCAATTTTGAAGGAGCTTCAGGCCTTCATGGCAAAGACAGATCAATGTTTGCATGTGACCAAAATATCCCAGGCGCTCCACAAATATGGGCTCTATGGCAGGGTGGCAAGACAATCCTCAAAAAAGCCAGTATCAAGTCTCGTTTGAGCTTTGCCAAAAAGCACATTGTAGCACAAAAGCAGAAGGCCAAAAGGCAAAAAGTTGCTGTGGTCAGATGAGACCAAAATTGTGGTATCCTGTGTAATGACTTGAAGAGTGTAGTCCATAAGCGGTCAATATACAATTGACCGAGCTTGAACAATTCGGCAAGGAAGAATGGGCAAATATTGCACAGTGTAGGTGTGCAAAGTTGATAGACTTATTCAAAGAAACTCATGGCTGTAATAGGTGGCCCCACCAAGTATTAACTCAGGTGGGAGCAAGCCAAAGGATTAGGAGAAGGCTTTCTTGCTCATTGGTGGCTTATCGATAGGCTTCTCCATACTTCAGAATGTTTCCTTCTTCTTGGTGTTGAGATACTGTATGTCTTCTGAAGAACATCAAATGCCATTTTGGTTCTTATCACAATGCCCTCTCAACCAGGAATTCTTCACCAGAATCCATATACGCACAGAGGAAGGCACTTTCTGGACCACCACATCCAAGCCGCTACAAGGAGTCTGTAGAGCGCAAAGAGTGCAGGCAACTATATTTGATTACTAACTCCCTAAACCTGGAAGTTGCTGGCCAATTGCACCACCCTCCAAAGGTCCCTCCAAAGGTCCCCAAGGCACATCTGCAAGCAAAACCCCAGTCTCGCAATGATGCAGCTAACTATGAGGCAGTGATTTTACCACTGTGCCATTTAGGGGCCCCAATTCGGAGTATTTCCAGTTAACCAGTGAAATATAAGCATTGAAATTGTTGGTAATATCAAAAGGTTGACCCGACAGCTACGGAAATGAATTTTATGTAATTTATCTGGGTTTGGTAATAATAATAGTACTATTAATTTATTACTATTAAGAAATTAATAGTAATGTCTTGTTTTTGTTAAGTTTAATCATAGAATATCTAAATGTACAGAATGCCAATCAATTAGCTGAGTTCTTTGTAAGTCCTTTGACTTTGATTATATTTTACAAATGTCACAAACCTGCAGTGTGAGTCAAAGCATTACTATTTGTTTACTCTCAACGCATTACAAAAGTTCTTTACTCTCTGAGAGAGCAACACACTCGAGTTCTCAACTGACATGAAAACCTTTCTTGGTATGGACAGGCTTTTTTTTAGGGGAAGAACACCTTAACCTGGCTGAGGTTGAGCTGGTGGCAAAGATCTTGGCAGAACTTGAGATGCCCAGCCCCGAGAAGGAAACACATCGCTTCCAAAAATCTGTGGGGAGATGGTTTCAAAGCACGGCCAACAACGTGCCCACTGCAAAAGCATACTAAAGCCCACAGCCGAAAGTTGGTTACGGTAAGCAGAAACCTGTTTTTTTACACATGGACACAACAGCATGTTTCTGCAGTGAGTCCAGTCAAGGGAACATCAGCAGAACCGAGTCAAGCAACTCTACTGCCAAAACAACCGAACCCCAGAGACTGAACTTGGGAAAGAATTGCGTAGGTGCGTGCAGCCACCTGGTGGCATTAATCCACTACTACAGCAGTGGTTCCCAACCAGGGGTACTAGGACCCCTGGGGGTACTTGGCCTCTCCACAGGGGGTACTTGAAAACACTCATGACACCAGTCTTACTAGTGCAATTAACATGAGGGGGTGCTACATGCTTCAGGGGTACTCCAAGCAGTGCAAAATTCTGTCGGTGGTACAGTAACGGAAAATGGTTGGGAACCACTGCACCAGCCATCCTGGAGAAGGTCCAAGGAGAGAGCGGAAACCCAAAATGAATGACCAGAAAGTTATATCAAATAGCCTAAAAAAAACCCACAAAAACTCCCTTGAACAACTTGAACTAAAACTATAAAGAACAAGCAAAAAAAGAAACATATTGTCTCATCCCTTTCAGGGAACTCTTACCAGCCCTGTGTAAAGAAGAGAGAGCAAGCTTTTCTGCAAGACAAATAACAGCAAGCTCTTCAGTAGGTAACCTTCATTTTATTGAAGAGACTAAGATTGAAAAATGTGTTGGTTAGGAATCCTGTTGGATCTGTGTGGTCTACATTGTCTACCAAAGTCTAATGGTCCGTATTAACTTTTAGTCTGTGTTGAGGAAAGATACCAACCTTTATGACCCCACTTCTTCCAGATTTCTCCTCTTTTATGGATAACTGTAACAATCGCACCATTTGAGTGGCTAGATTTGCTCCCATTTCATTAAAATGTGCAAATATTTCATGTAAGTTGGGCAAAAAAGGTAATCAATCTTATTTTAAAATTCACAAGGGAATTAATCTGTACCTGGGTCTCAACACTCTTTCCTGTATTTCCATCAGAATAACTCTACACTAAGGAAATAGAGATATTGTTGCTTCAGGGAAGAGAGATTACATTCCTCTCGAATGTTCTGCGTGTTCAAAGGTCTGCTTTAGAGCCTGTGATTATATGGCAACTCTTGATTTTCCACAAACATCTAGCCAGTAGTTTGTGTGATTTGTCAACAAACTTTAAATAAGTTTGTTTGATATAGAGAAAGAATGTATCTATTTTAGCGGTTATTTTTGTGTTTATTCATAGTTAAATGATAAGAATTCTCCCAATCTAGTGAATTTGCTTTTTCACGTTGACTAAATTTGTCTTGCTTTGTTTCTTTTCAGATAGCATTCAGCCTGGAATGCTTTTACACCAGCAGGCAAGTAATTTGGCATCTAGCAGAAAGTACTCAATTTGTGTATAAACATTATGGACATAAGAGAGGGTGTATACTCTGCTTGTGGTTAGAGAATCCATATATTTGTCATAAATACTAATTTGAGTAACAGCGATCAAGTAGATCTCTCTTGTCAAGATCAGAATGTAACCAACCCTTATTGGCACTAGTGGTTTTGTGCTGGAAGAAAATTCCTTTCCAAATCTAAATTACCACAGCTATGGCTTTTTTACCCATCTACACCTCAGTCTGATTTTGGGAGTCATTCTTGAACTGAGTTCCATGTAAAAATATTAATATCAAAGGCCAGAGACTTCAAATGGTCTAGAACCATGAGTGCAGGGCTGGCTCCAGGCATGAGCAACATAAGCGGTAAATTAGGGCCCTCGACTGCTAGGGGGCCTCCGACTGATATGGGAGAGGGGGCCCCAAATGAAATTTTGCATACGACCCCCAAAAGGCTAGAGCCAGCACTGCATGAGCAGATAGGATATTAGGGCCGATGTAAGGATTTATTTCCTCTGTGCTTCAGCAAAGAAGCTGGACAAGAACTTTGTCCAGTACAAGAATGTTTTGTCTATTGATAACCCTAAATTACCCTAATTAACATTATTTTAACTGCTCCAGACATTAAAGTCCATGATAACATGGTTTTTGATGAAGAGTACAACTGATTTTTTTTTTTAAGAAACGTTTATGTTTGTGGAGTCTGCAGTATAAAGTATGAAATATACTCTTATTTGCTTTTTGATGTTGAATAGTATGATTTCATTTCACAGTGACTGAAATAAGGTATTATGCAATAAGTGCATTTTCTTTGAGTAATTTAATAAAATAAAATCATCCATTTGCATATGTAGTGGATGGGTCATAGGATCCAGCAGAAACCAACTGCAACATAGGAAAGTTCATAAAAGGGGAAAGTGTTGAGCTAGTTTGATTTCTATGGCCAGTACTCAATTTAATTAAACACACAACAAGGAAAGAAAAGAATATCAGACGAAGAGACGCTGCAGTCATCTTAAAGTGAACTTAGGTGAAAGGATGATCATGAAAATAATTGTTGTGAGCAATATTTAACACTCTAGACCAAAAAGCAGTGTTATTCAACTAAGAGGTTGAAGTGCTGATTATCTACTTTTTTTTCTGTATTTATGTAATGTTTAGTGTTATATGTTGTCTTAATGCAATCAGAATCATAACATGTTAACCCCTAGAATCTGATAAGTGGTGAGAGGAGGACACTCTTCCACAAGCCTAATGACAAATGTATATCTCCTTCACCACATAACCATAGAAAACAGATGTTTTCACAATGAACTTTTTAATGGAATAAGAAAACGCCACTGTAATTCAGCCACTGACTGAATTCCCATTACCATAAGATTTGCTTGTGGTGTTTTTATTCAAAATAGGTTTAGGTGCATGTATCTTACACTATCCATTTCAATTTTATTAATTTAACTAACTAGGATAATTCAAAAGAAAGGGTTTAGCTTTATGCACTAAAACAACAACATTTGGTTAGATTTGTTCAGTAAATGGAAACATTCATTTCTGACCCATGTTGAAAGGTTAGTGTTCATGTAATTCTACAGTAACAGGGAGAATAGTGCACTCTTATCTGGCCTAGACTTGGTCGGAACTGGACCATAGGGGATAGGGTGCCATTTGGGATGCTTATGCAGTATGGATTGGAAGCAAGGTTGTCATCTGTCAGGTCAGTCTCTGTCTTTGAAGATATGTGTCTATACACGCAGCACCTGCCACTTTGAAGTCTTGATCTGAGATGCCACCCTGTGAGAGCAAAGGGGCCCTTCCCTCTGGTGTAACCACTGATTGTGTGTGTTTGTGTGTGTGTGTGTGTGTGTGCGTCTCACTCTGACTCACACAGCACTCTTGTACAGGACCTTAACCTCCAACACCTCTTAGCGTGACATAAAATCAATTCAAAAAGTATTGGCACCATGAATGAAATTGAGCAACAGTGAATCCAGCAAATAAACAACACAAACAATAAATTATAATTTTGGGCTCTAACATAAGGTAATATTAATTACCTTATAATAATAATAACACATTTTGTGGTCTCGCAACCATTTCTGTGTTAATTTTGATGTATGTTTGCGTTCATTGTGTTGTTCAAAGATCCATCCACAGCCAAGTCTCAATCTCCTGGCCGAGGCAGCCTGATTTGGGGCTAAAACCCTCTGATACTTAACAGAATTCATTATGTCGTCAGTCTTAACAAGAGCTCCTGGACCAGTAGTAGCAAAACAGCCACAAAACATCAATGATCCACCACCACATTTGACTGTGGGTATCGGGTGCTTTTCTTACAGTATATGCAGTCCCCTTTTGTCGCCAAACGTGTGGTGCGCATGACCAAAAAGGTTCCAATAGATTCTGCAGTTCTGAAACTGTGATCCTTGGGTTCTTCTTTGCCTCCCTCACCATCTTTCTCACCATGCATGGGGGCGATATGCACATGCATCCTGTTAGCACATTTCCAACAGTTTGCTGTGCCAGTTTTGCTGGTAATCTATGGGTCGATTCTTATAACTTATGCTTAAACTTGAACTGGAAAGAACTCCGTATATTTTTGGTAACCAAAGAATGGAACTTAATTTGTTGATATTGTTAGGCCATGTAGTGTTAATGAAAGTATAGCACTATAATGATATCAATACTATAATGAAAGTATTGTTATTGATTACAAGTAATGTATAGAAAATGATGGAACAGTGCTACTGATGAAAAATAAACTAACTGCTTATCATTTACATCGGCCTTTGCCATGGGCGTACAATAACAATAAAATAAATATGAATAAAACACAACCAAGATGTACAATCACTGTTCTACTGCCTTGATCTTGAAAGCAAAAATTGGAGCCCAAACTGAATTTCTTCATCAAAGAATATCATGCGAAAACCATAACCCTTCAAGGGCAGGGCCAGATGGCCTAGTGGTTAGGGCATCTGACCAGTGTCTGAAAATTCCCAACCGTCAAGACGAAAACTATGAAATTTCTTCTCATCTTGCGTCAGTCTGTTTTAAACTAATGCTCCTAGTAAGCTGACAGAGGATAACATTTTCAGTGGTTGTGAGTGAATGATAATCTTCTTACGCAATCATAATACTGTATGCAAAGTTGATACATTCCTCAAGAACTTTCTCCAGCACACACAAAGCATGGTGTAATCATCTGTCAATTTAAAAAACAGGTATGTAGGATTCATTGAGGCTAGATAATTCTCAAAATTCTAGATGACCTATTCAACACTTGCTGTGTATACTGTGTGTGTGTGTGTGTGTGTGTGTGCGTGTGTGTGTGTGTGTGTGTGTGTGCGTGCGTGTGTGTAAGAGATATTTTCAATCCAACACATGATGAATGTGGTAGGGAATCAGCTTAAGACTCAGCCATTAACCAGGTCATGGTTAATGACCCTGCTGTATAAACACATAACCATTACAGACATGATGCCTGCACATAAAGGTGCATGAATGCACACCCACACACACACATTATTTGTGTGTCTCACTGGTAAGTATCTGTGTTCTGCATAGCCTACATACAGCAGTGTCACATAATCCTGTCCTCACGGACATCTTTGTAGAGCGGATCCCTAGAGAGAAAAGGATGCCAGCAAAAGGAAAATGACGAATATTTCTTATTTCTCTCTGAAATAATCAGTTTCTTGATATGCCACCCCTGTCGGATGGATTATCTTTGCAAAGAAAAATGTAAACACATTTTTGCACACCCTTTGAGAGAAATAAGCTTTTTATGCCTATGGAACATGTAGGGCTCTTTTATTTCAGCTTATGAAACATGTTCACATTTTTATTCTGTGTAAATTGCTCTGTATTGGCTTTGCATATGTCAAGTGTCTATCACTAAGCTGCTGCATCATGTCTCCAGATGGGAGATGCTTGTTTGACTTGATAGATACCACCGTGACTATGAAATATGGTGAAAAAATATTAGATTTTGTTAATTTATTTGGTGAAGATGCACACTTCTGTATCCACAGCAGTGTTGGCTGAAAGTGCCCTTTGGGTTGCATTTAGTCATTCATCAAAGTTGGCAACCTATTCCCTACACGGTGAACAATTTTTTTAGGGAACACGGTGACATTTGGGAATTATTAACCTGGGAGTATTTTTTAGTATGTGTTGGCTAGTGTGATAAATGGATAATTAATGGTCTTTTACAGTTCATTATTCATTAATTATTCTGATTTATTGCCCTCTCTCAGTATTCTCTTTTTCTCCATTAGGTGGCCTCAGTGATCAGTATCTTTCCAAGTGCATTTCAAGAAATAATCAGAAATGTATCCTATGACACTATTATTTTCTAAACAACTAAATAGATCTTAGACAATTTAAAATGGGATTATTAAGTAACAGGTTGTGTAAAAAATAATAATAATGGTTGGACTACGACTCTATAATTTGGTACATTAAGTAACTGATTCTGTGACTTCCATTGCAGTTGTTTAGGTGACTCACCTTTGTTCTCACTACTTCCTGGAACTAGTTTGAACGGTTAGATCATTTTTGCAACCTAAAAATCATGTTGGAAGCAGACAGATTTAGACCTATTGCAGAGATGGGTTTGGCATAGCATATGTACGGAACAAGAGAAAGGGAGAAGCACAGGCATTGTTAAACTTTTCAAGTTGTGGTTGGCTACTGATGTTTTTACTCATGGGGACACCTAGCCACCACAGCACCTACTGGGTGAGCTAACAGAGTCATCCCCTTTGGGTGCTGTAATAGATTTACAGTTCTAGTGGTGCACAAGAAGGCTTAAAGGGGCACTGTGTAGAATCCTGCATCTAATGTTAACAAGACTAAATTTTAAACAATGGCATGACTTGTCTCCTTCTCTCCAACCTTTTTCGAATAAGTAGTTTTAGTTAGTCCATATGGAAAATGAGTGGGATTAGGATGGGAGTATAGTACTGCAAGTGTCTAAGGCGAGTATGAGGAGACTACAAGTCATAGAAAACAGTTTCTAAATGGAATATTTGAGGTGCTTGGAACAAAATAATATTTGAAAAATGTACTTAAAATATTCTCAGCTGGGTAAATCATGCTAGAAGTACATAAATAATAATACAACTAGCCCTCTTTTAAGGTAATAGTCACGTTAACGCCACGTTAATCACATTGTATGTCCCAAAGCTTTGATTAAACAGCTTGTCAGTAGTCAATTAATGATCATATATCCGAAACCCTAACTAGCTCCTAGCTAAGCAGTCATCATGATTCATGTGAAAATTCCACGGTTGAATCCTTTTCAAAATGTTTCATATAAAAAGATGCTACAGTAAAAAATCTCTGTGCTCATTGGCCAGTTTCTAAAGTGCTGAACTGATATGTTTACTCTCTTAATCAAATTTCTGGCACCCCTCTTACTTATGCACTTCCATCGTTCCCATCAAACCCAATGTAGTGGGTTTGATAGCCTATTTCCATTGTACTAATCTTGTTCGTTTCTTACTAATAATTTTAGGTAATGTTAGAATAATACATGTAATTGTTTTGGGTATAATTAGCTCACATGCTTTTCCCTATGAGGAGGGGCTATAGTGTTGACGCATTGTTTGCCAGTGACGAATACATTTTTTATATACTGAATGAACTTCTAGCTTGTCTAACTTGCTGTTAGACAAAAAACCTCTGATGGCACTGATGACCTGTTGCAGTGGTAGCTCTGAGATTCTGCCATAATAATGTCAGTACCCATTGTCATAGATAAAGTGCACTTAATTCATTTGTGTAGTGCAGTTGCTCTGGCAACATGTATACAACACAATTAGTTGAATTTAGCCCTCCAAGGTTTACAATTAAAATCTTCACTGCTCTATAAATATAGAGCCATCAGTACCATCTGTAGCGTTCTTGGTAGGAGGCAGGACACAGGTGCAGGGAGAACAAATGGACTTTTAATAAAAACTAAGAAGTAATAAAAACAAAAACTACACAAGAAAAGAGAAACAACATTACATAGGTACTAAAACCAAATAATCACAGACGAGATACACTAGGGAAGGAGGAACTTAACCCTTTAGACCCGAATAGAATTCTAGAATGCTGCTGTAGATTACTGAGAATTCTCAAAATAAATAATATTTTTTCACACATTTCAAACAAACTGATATAGCACAAAAACTAAGAACAAATAAAAATTACAAGTTAATTTTGTTTTAAAAAGCACATCATCTTTAATTTGACACCACATCCATGTAACTTCGAAAAATATAATTAGTTTTCTCCCATTTGGTAGACACTTGTAATAAAAAAATCGACCTCTCACTCTTCCTTTTTCTCTCCCTCTGTTAGTGTAGCACCCATTTTCCTCTGCACAATTTCTCAAATTTTCTCTTCAGCAACTTTAGCAAGCAGTTACGGTTGTTTCTATATAACGGATCGGTAGAAACAAGAACGAACATCTAAGTTTGCATAACAAAACACTGCAACTCTTTTTGGGCGAGATTGAGCAAGCAATCATTCGAGGTAGGCACAACAAACATGATCTTAAATTAAGCATAAGGCACACACATCTCAAAACATTGAAAGTAGCCTATGTGTCGGCAAATGCAGGTCATTATCATGATCAAGTGACGACATCGTCAGAAAAGCACAACATTACTGGCTTCAATCTTGGCTGGCTAGTGAAAGTGACAGCTCGTCGCCTCACAAGAGAAACACATTTGCGGCCAGATAACTTTTCTGTGGTCTGACATACGAACTGAACCGGACAATTAGTTGTCTAGTTAGCTATTGCAGTTTGCATATCTGATTGAAATCGGAAGAAACATCCAACTAGTTATCCGATTACACAGCTAAATACTGCAACATTTTCAATGACAAGACTGAACAAGCAACCATTCGAGCACCACAGCTGATGCGCTCACCTATATAACCTCACCTATGTAAAGTTATCACAACATGGTTGCTGTTGTCATCTAAAAGATATTACCAACATTTCACAGCATCAAATATAGACAACACCAAACATATATCCACAGTTTATTTGATACTCACCACGACATCATTATTGCTTTCAATGAGCAAGGACGTTTCCAACTTCATATCACAAAACAACACAGAAACAGCCTCTTCAAACGTAAAAAGTCGTTGCCGCTTTGCTGCTAGCATTTTGAGTAAAGAAATTATAAAAACAGTAAGACGTTTTTATCACGTAGATTTTGTGATATTTACACAACTATTGTTGTTAAAGAAACTCAGCCGTCTGCAGCCGCTGCGGGAATCTAAAGGCCGTCGACAGCCACTATGGGATCTAAAGGGTTACATAAGGACAGTGATAAGGAACACAGGTGAGGGCAATAGCAACTAACAGATGCCTGTATTCTATATCAGGGAGTTGGATTTTGCTGCATATGGATTTTACCAGGATGTAGATGTCACCATCTAAATTGACTGCCATTTTGAATTCTGCTTCCTGGTTTACCTAGCAATGAATCTGTGATATTTTTATGAGTCTATGATGTTATTCCAAAATATTAAATTGTTTTATACCAAATGTCATACTAAATCTTTCAAATTAGTTTGTTACTTCCTGCTTAGGTTTCAACTTTCATTTCCCTTGAGGAATGTTTGTACCATATTTCATAATTGTATCTGTTTCATCACATTTCTAGGCCCGGGACTAAACCCGGACGAGGGACAAACCGTACTCCGAGAGCAGATGATAAAGCGCTGCTCCGCAAACTGCGTGTTTCTCGGGCGCAACGTCAGAAACAAGTGTCCTGGAGGTTAATGAACTGTCAAATCTAATGATTCTTCCGCTCAGTTCGTAAATCGTCGTTGAACCGTCGTTATTTGATGGTCTAAAGTCAAGACATGTCGAAGGTCGCAAGCAATTATCCCATCGATTTTTTCTTCTTTGTCATGGATGGAATTGGTGAAAGTAAGCTGCTGCCGTGATCATTTCCTCTAGCTTTACAGAGAGATCTCAACCCGAGTCGTCAAGTTATCACGGAAACGGATTAATAATGTTTTCCTAAATCCATTTAGTTTTGAAGAGGCGACGCTGCGCATGGAAATAACGTGGATTGCATTGTACTGAATAAATTGGTGAGTAACAGCTTGTTGGTATGTTTATTGGATAGGGGATTTTTGTTTTAACACTTATTTTCACAAGGTATCTTGGCATGCAAACACCAATACTAGGAATACAGAATCAAATAGAATTTTATTAAATAGAAATTAGGTAATATAATACAATGAAAGATAATAGAACAGAGGGAAAAGAAAAGGGAATATCATTTTTTGACAAGCCGAGGTTTTTGGAATAAATACATTATGCCACAGTACCATCCTGGACTGGTGCTGCATATTATGGTATGTGAAAATCACAGTAGCTATTTCAAAAAATCGCACACAATATGATTATCATTCAAAATAGGGTAACTGTTAAACAGATACTATCAAAGGGAAAGAGCAAACCTGGTAGGCCTACTATTTTGAGAACTGCTATTGTGTAACACTTTATGATTTGACACTGATGCAATGTTATTCCTCTTTTCCTCTCCAGTGCTGGAAGAAAGAGTCAGCTCAGTCTGCCTGTGAACTGTCTACCTGTCTGTCCACAGGACATGTGTGGTGTAACAGACGGAAGGATTCTCTCATCCTGCACTGAGGCTGGAATAGGGATACATCCTATTATGGAATAGGAGAAACAAAACATCTGTAGTATCCCAGTGAGAAAATATGTTCAACCCTTCACTTCTACAGGATGAAGGATGTCAGAAGTGATGCAGAATCTGGAAAAATGTCAAAACCAGAGAGGCTGCCAGGAATGTATTACACCTTGTTTTTGTTTATTATCACGAGATTCAGTGAAACAAAGAAACAATCCAAAAAGAACATGTTCATCTTTGGAGGAAAGGGAGAAACACACAGGAGATAATCTTACTAAAAGCTTTCTCTCCGACACAGCGTTTCTCTCCGCTATGAGCTGATTGATCCATTCCCGCCCCCTGTGCGCACGTGCATGCAAACTCACACACACAACAATGGATCTGATGAACTACACCACGGTCTTCACGGACAGTGACAGGGGAGTCTTATTGGACGAAACCGACTCCTCAACCCGCATTCTGACGGGCTGTTTTCTCTCGTTACTTATTCTCTCTACATTGCTCGGCAACATCCTCGTGTGTTCTGCCGTCACCAAGTTCCGTCACTTGCGTTCCAAAGTCACCAACTACTTTGTGATCTCACTGGCCGTCTCCGACCTCCTGGTCGCTGTCCTAGTAATGCCGTGGAAGGCTGTGACAGAGATGGCCGGGTTCTGGCCATTTGGTTCGTTCTGCGACACCTGGGTGGCGTTCGACATCATGTGCTCCACGGCGTCTATCTTGAACTTGTGTATTATCAGCGTTGACCGCTATTGGGCGATATCCAGCCCCTTCTTCTATGAGAGGAAAATGACTCCTAAAGTGGCGTTTGTGATGATCAGTGTGGCCTGGATGCTCTCCATTCTAATCTCCTTCATTCCTGTCCAGCTCAACTGGCACAAGTCCCATACTTTCACCTCTGCCTTCACCACCCCTATCGGCCACCAGGACTCCCCAAACTCGTCTAATCCTTTTGGGGGTAACAACACGTATCAGACCCCCCGGGACTGGGACAACTGTCACTTCAGTCTGAACCGGACATACGCTATCTCCACCTCACTCATCAGCTTCTACATCCCGGTGATCATCATGGTGGCCACTTACACCCAGGTAACGTGTCATTGTTTTTTTAATTACTTCCCAAGTGGCATCCTCTTCCCTTACATAGGGCCATGAGTCCTTTGGGCCCTGTTAAAACCTAGAACACTGCGTAGAGAACAGAGTGCCACTTGAGCTCCATACAAATCATTGTTATTCCACATCCAGATCTACCGCATCGCCCACCGTCAGATCAGCCGCATCGCTGTCCTGGAGCGTGCCGCAGAGAACGCCAAAAACCGACACAACAGCATGGGCGAAGGCGGCTCCAGCATCTCAGAGTCGGAGAGCTCCTTCAAGATAACGTTCAAACGGGAGAGAAAGGTGCTGAAAACATTGACTCTGATCATGGGTGTGTTCGTGTGTTGCTGGCTTCCCTTCTTCATCCTGAACTGCATCGTGCCATTCTGCGAGCCGCCGCCCTCAGGTGGAGCGGAGGGCTTTACATGTATCAGCCCCACGATGTTCAATGTGTTTGTGTGGTTCGGTTGGGCGAACTCATCCCTCAACCCCATTATATACGCCTTCAACCCGGACTTCCGCAAAGCCTTCTCCATCCTTCTGGGCTGCCACAGACTCGGTCCCGGTGCTCACGGCATGGACATCATCGGCCTCAATAAGAAGTGACTGACAAAGAAACTCTCTCGGACGGGTCGGGCACCTGCAAGATTATTGGGGTTGTTAGCCGGGAGGAGTGTTCTATTCCAAGTGAGTTGGTCCTGGATAATTTCCGAGTTAAGTGATCAGAGAAGAAAGAAGCTTAACAGCTTAGTAGGGTTTGTCTCAGAGGACACGTCCAGCTCTTTGATTTCCCGGAGCATTTTGGGTCATAGCTACTAGATGCATTTTAGAAAGTTGGGAGAAATTAGTACACTCTTAAGTTGTACATTCTATAGGGAATAGACCGTTTGTGATGCAGATGCAGACAGAGGCGATGGCGCAGTGAGTCAGAGCCCCTGATTGGGCATTGATACAGCCACACAGTGTCTCTGTGGGCTGTGCAGTGATCCAGTGAGTCAAGTGACTTCGGACTACAATGCCCAGGGCCACAGAGATGTTATTGAGCTGAAGGAGGGGGAAGGATTTAGCATTAAGATAGTGAGTGTTCTGTTGTATCGTGACAAGGAGAGGTAGAGGTGTCTACTATCCTTTCAGATGTATAATCCAAAGACCAGGCAGGCATGAGAGGTTAGAGACAAACCAAGTCATACTGTATTTATTTACCATATAAACAAGAGAAGTTATCCACAAGTGACTTACAAATTGCTGTACTGGATCAGCTCCAAGGGTTTATGTCAATACAAATAAGACAATGTGTATGCATTCATGTGAATGTCAAAAAGGACACTTTATTCAGAAAGTCAGGAGATGTATTGCTGTACCTCAAAAAAAAAAAAACATAAGTATGTTCTCTTGCCAACAGTGTGTTTTGATTTTGATAATACAGTCCACACTGATATAGGGAATACCAAATTATGCTTAACAGAACAATTGTTTTAATGACGGTAACAAAATTCAGAAAGTATCAGCCTATCCCATAACTAACAGCAATGTCATTTGGACTACCATTTTAATTATTTGCCTTATTAATGAATGACTCATATTGCATTGTGTCCTGTGGTTTTTCCAAAACAATGCCAGGTGGCTGGATTTTACATATTCAACCTTGAAAACTAGTCGGAATAATTGTGGTTTCATGCCTTAATTTCTCATATTTCTGTTCATTAACTAAACGTGTAAATTACAAAGGTTTTTAAATGTGTTAAAAACCTTTCATTGGCCTGAAACAGACATGAGCCCCGAAAGAAAGGTTGCTCCCTGATGGAATCCTATTCCCTGTATAAGTGGAACATTTTGCCCAAGTGGTGCATTATATAAAGAATACTGTATCATTTTGGGTGATCCCAGTGAATTTTAATTTAAATGTTTTTTAAATTATGCTTTTCTTTTTAACAGTATTTGATTGCACACGAGTACAGCAGTGAAACCAATTATTTTTATCTTTTTGATTGTTTGACAGTTTACATCTGTTTTCTTTTCATCATATGGCCTCTGTCTATGCTATTTTTATTGAGGGTTTCATCGCTATAGCAAGCGATGTTCTGGGAAATTTTCAAAAGCACACGCCCCTCAGCCTGTGTGGAGGCGAGTTTTAAAAATGTGGTACATACATCCACATCCACACAAGCAAAACATTTCTGATCTGCACAACTTGTCATGTAGCATCTACAGTGGATATAAAAAGTCTACACACCCCTGTTAAAATGCCAGGTTCTTGTGATGTAAAAGAATGAGACAAAGATAAATCATGTCAGAACTTTTTCCACCTGCATAGCTGCATTTTCCACAGGGAAAATGCAGCTATGCAGCGCAGACAATCTACGTAGGCCTATATCTCAGTCATCTGTCAGTAGAATATTACATCAAACAATGCCCTCTCCTGACCCCATATCGTCCGACTAATCATTCGGTTTCCTCATTCGCCAACTACAAAGAAACAAAGCCGACTTCATGGCCATAGCTGGACCACCCAGTGTAGTTGGTGCTATATATGGGACACATAATTGCATGAACTATTGCAGCATCAAAAGATGAATGTGCATTTCTTTACAAGCTGCCAGACATGTAAGATGCTGACAATTAGCTGAACATATCTTGACTAGTCAGTCTGTCATTCTTGGTTTCATATTTAATCAGTAACACTTAGCCTACATTTTTATTTTATTTGAAACGTGACAACGGGACACGTCATTCTACAGTATTGCTATGATTAATTCACTGACAGAGACCTCTCCCCTATCGGCCAATCACAGTGGGCATAGTAAGTAGGCTTGTTCGTGGAACACGACATCATCCATAACAACAGGGTCAACCCCGCCCTTTCTCTTAACTTAATATTTGTCCCCATTCCTTAGTAAAAGTTGGTCTTAGCAGCTTTGTGAATAGGTTTTAAGAGTAAACTCTTAAAACTTTTAGTGCTGTTGTTTTGTGAATACAGCCCCTGAACATCAGTGAAAATTGTAAAAACGCAACAAATATCTATTGCATTTTCATGTTGTTTACTTTAAATGTTCAGGCAAGCACACTAAGGAGTAGAGAAGGAGATAATTATGGGGAAGTGTCTAATTTCTCTCAATGTTGCTACAATGGTCACACTGCTGAAACCTGGAAATGCTGCTTGTAGATTTAATTTTGGTTTATTATTACTCAGGTCTATGCCTGATCCACACTGAATATGATTGGAAGCTCTGTACCCCAATGGTCTATGTTCTGTTTTTGTAACCCTAGGCAGTTTGACATCCAGCTCCTGGAGAAGTCACTAGTCTTTGGCAGGCCTTTCCCCCAATACATCTTAATTTCAAGAAATAGTAAATGGAATTCAAAGCAATAGTGATATGCGGTTTTGGATGCCAGGCTAATCTCTCTGAAGCAATTGTAATACCTCAATGAGTATTAAACCTGATGAGAGGAGCTCTCTGTCTCACTGCCAAAGCCTCTGTCATACTGAACTGTAGACTGTCGTATGCGTACACGCCAACACTCAAATACACACACACACACACACACACACACAGCGGAGGAGTGTCAGCAGTGAGATGGAAGTTGTGTCCAGTGTTCCACTGAGGGCTCAGAACTGTCCTTGCCTCAGTGTCATTAGAGCCTTCCCCAGTGTGCTAGAGGCAGTGTTAAGGAGACAGCCAGGGGACAACAATTAATGTAACTGACAGCATTAAGAGTGAGGGCAGGATCCCTGAAATTAACTAGGGAGGGAGAGAGGGATGGATGGATGCAGAGGTACATGAATGGAGGCAGGCAGGCATAGAAGCTGAGAGAGACAGCGTGGTAGAGATGGGGGGAGGCAAATAACTAGTCAAATGACATTGACTGCATGCAGTTTGAAGAGTTGAGTGGTCTGCTGGTTTTGGCTGAATAGGGGAGCATAAGTTGGGTCAGGATGCACAGTCTCCTACAATAGTTTTTTCATAATGTAAATTTGTGAAAATGTAAATTGTCACCCATTACCTTCGAAAGGTAAGATGCAAACTTGCCACTACAGATATGACCCAGCGATAACTGCAGTGGGAATACATCGCTGGTGTATTGAGCAGTGACATACTGTACTCTAGGATGTCTACGTTCAGGAGTCAAAGGACTCTTCTGGCCCCATACATAAAGATTAGAAAATTGTGACAAATGTTCAGTCTTTGGGACTAATGAATGATTGGGTAGAACTACTATTAACTTGTTATCCATCTGAATAAATCTGACTCCATAGTTTGTATCCATGAATCAGTGAATATGTCCATGGGTGTAACATGGATTTGGTCTAGCACAAAAGAGGTACTTTTGATATGACAATTAGTACAGTATAATAGAGCAGCAGTAATATTGATTTTTAACCTCCCATTTTGAGCTGGATGTGTAATATACATAACCTAAATGTTAATCACTATCAAACCTCATCTAGCCAGTCAAATTCCAAGTTAAAAGCCAAGGGTTTTTATGATAGTGGGCACATATCGGCAGATAAAGTATTTTTTGGGGACCCATTTTGGCTCAACGGTGACAAATCTTGGAATGTATCTTCAATAGGCCTTAACTTGATTTACACAGTAAAATGCAAATGAATGCAGAAAACAGAACTTGGACTCCAAACTGCAAAGTACATAACAACACTAGGTCTACTGCGTTACTATTGGTCTGCAGCCCAATTAAAAAAAAACTTTGGCTTGCAGACGCAGAACACTTACATGCTCTTTATCATCTTTCTCTAGCCATGCTGGTTTTGGCTGAGAATAACTGCCTGGTTCCACTGATTTAAATGCACTGCTTCTACACATTAGCATGAGTTTCTCTTACGAAATGGGTACAATCTCACAAACAATAGCATGATTAAACAATACACAGCTGCGAAGCACAGCAGCACCATATGAAATTAAGTCAATATAGCATTAGCTAGCAGGTGCAAAATATTTTCTGTTGTTGCGTGCCAATTGGTCATGGTTTCATACCAGGTCCCAGTCGTGCAATAAATTAATGTCACTTTAGCCATACCAGTAGTGAGTCAGTGTTCATTCTAGCCTTGTTGGAACTGCCGGAGCAAAGAGGTCGTGTTTGCACTGGCCTCTAAAATGTCTTTGGGTCACGCCTTTTTTGATTTTGAATCCATACGAATACTAGAGAATATCAGGGACACATAGGCAACAGGTTTGTGCTTCGAAATGAAGCGTTCACACAGGCCTGGCGCCAGTATGAAGTGACTGAGGGGGCTGAAAATAAAGGCGAGGGGGCTTCTCTTTTTTTGACAATTTTTCTATAGAGTATTTAAAACTTAAACGGGGGGGGGGGCTAAGCCCCCTCTTGCCCCCTCGTGGCACTGGGGCTGCGTTCACTACAACTAGGAGTCAGTGTACAACCCAAGAAAATGGCACATTATGCCAAGCGGAGACAAGGGACGCCCACCGGGGCTGTCACCCCGCATAGGAGACGCTTCTCAGCATCCATTTCCTGGCTTCCTTCTCTCCAGTGTGTGTTCACAATCTTGTCAACAAAACTGACGAATCAGCTGCACCGGAGTTTTAAGTTCTCATATTGTATTCTATTTGTAGGTTGTCTATTGCTGACAGGACCATCTGACCAAGTAAAATGCTACTGTACATATATTGTAGGCAAATGGTTTTGCAACCCAACCATTGAAAAACAGTGATGTATTCATCTACCAATGTTTACTTTACTTTATTGGAGCTTTGTCAGTCTGTTCCCAAAACAGACTGAAAATTTTTGTCATAATAATATTATAAGTAAGATTTGGTTTACAATCCATCATAAAGGTTTAGAAAGTTTTTAGGAAAACATCACAGAAGATCATTCTTTGATGGCAATAACTGTGATATTCTATGTGGAAAATAACATTATCATTGATGATGTTCTTTCTCCCCCAGTCTGCTATAATGGATGTTCCAGTCCACTTTTTTCAGTCCTATCCACTCTTCCTGGTCTTCCTGGCCCTTTCCACTCTTCCTGGTCTTCCTGGCCCTGTCCATTCTTCCCTTTTTTATCCACTCGTCCTTGTGCGATCCACTTTTCCTGGTCCTGCACACTCTTCCCGGGTCTGTCCACTCTTCTTTGTGTGGTCCATTCTTCCTGGTCCTGTCCACTATTCCTGGGTCTGTCCACTCTTCCTTGTGTGGTCCATTCTTCCTGGTCCTGTCCACTATTCCCGGTTCTGTCCACTCTTCTTTGTGTGGGCCATTCTTCCTGGTCCTGTCCACTCTTTCTGGCTAACCTATTATGTTGTGGCTGCTCAATAAATCAGTAAATTCATCTTTTCCAGTAATTTGATTAATGGAAAAAAAACTTCTATTACAAACCAACTAAAAGGTTTATGAAGTTGTAAAGTCCTTGCGGAAAATATTACAGTTTTAATTTGCATTAAATGTGCAGTATCTGCAGTTGAAGATGCAGTTAAACTTTAGTTTATATTTGCAAAATATTTTCTCAGTCACTCTGAATAATAGCATCTTCTGCATATCTAACAAGCTAGCTAACACAGCTAATGTTGCATATCATTTTAATTGTCAGCTTGAACAGGTCTGGTCATTCTCCCTTGATCTCTCCCATTAACCAGGTGTTTTTGTTAACAGAATTATTACTCACTGTATGTTTTTTGTTTATCACGCCATTCTCTGTAAACCTGAGAGATTGTGGTGTGTGAAAATGCCTGGAGATCCAACAACCGCCACATCTGACACTAACAATTGCACCATGGTCAAAGTTGTTTAGGCCACACTTCTTTCCCATATTTGGCCATGTATTGAGTTGCATCCACATAATCAGCAGTTTGCCTATTTGTGTTAATGAGCAAGTGTCTAGTGACTGTTTTAGATAAGAATTGAGGTATTTCTCCTGAAAAATACATTTTCTGGAGAATTTTTCAGTAGGCATATGCATTTTCATCCCATTCTTAGCAGCATGTGCACATTATATAGCCATTGCTGTAAAGGTGCGACAAGTAAAGAATGCAGATCATGCTCCAGGAGTTGAAGATAGATGACTGAAAAAGTGGGAACAATGAGAATTTGGAGAAGAGTAACATGATGCATGTTAGAATGGAGTATAAACAGGGTATAAGACAGACACGTTAACCTGACACGCACATGAAGTGAAGTGTATTTTCTATTACAATCAATCGCTAAAATGACTCACACCTCCTTCCTTTTATGTCAAACCTCTGCTGCATGAGATCCCAAGGGATGTCTTGAATCACAGCATATTCACTGTTTAATGCACTGCTTTTGACCAGAGCCATTTGGACCCTGTTCAAAACTAGTGCACTTTATAGGAAATATGGTGCCATTTGGGGCACACACAAGAGTAAAAATGTAATTAAAGAGTTAGCATTAATCAGTGTTCCACTAAATTAACTATGTATTATGAATAATAATTACAGTGATGCAGCTAGAGCCATTATAAGTGCCATGAAATGAATGCATTTATAATAGCTGCCAGGAAAATGAGATAGAAATGAACACTCACACACAAACACACAGAGAATAACATGCAAGGACTAACACACATGCTCATACTTTGTTTTACTATCCTTTACCAGATCCAAAGCATTACTGTCTTTCAATATCGTTACACCAAAAACCTAACCATAACCATAATTCTAACTCTTATTCCAATTTTAACTTTTACCTTAAAAGAAACCCCTAAGCCCAAATTTTATTTTTCCTCACAATTTTCTCATTCCACTATCCTTGTAGGGGTTATGGTCTCCACCAGAACAGTAAACATGTACACACATACATGCACGGATGCACGCACACCAGACACACACTTGGCCTGAATGCGAAGGGATGCTGCTGTCATTCTGATTGATCTGCAGTAAATCTGGAGTGAGGTAGAGATACAAATAGATATATGGAGTGAGGTGAAGACAGAGATTAGTATGAAGAGTGAGGCAGAGAGGCAAATATATGGAGTGAGGTGAAGACAGAGATTAGTATGAAGAGTGAGATAGAGAGACAGATACATGGAGTGAGGTGAAGACAGATTAGTATGAAGAGTGAAGTAGAGATATATAGAGTGAAATAAAGACAGAAACCGATATGAAAAGTGAGGTGATTTCAGGCTGATTATGGCAGCAATTGGAGGACCTGACATCCAGCAAGAAAAGCAAGACAGAAGCAGTGGAAGAGAGGTGAATGGAGAGAAAAATGTGTAGACAGACTAGAGAGAGGACAGGAGAGGTAGAAAAAATATCATTACATGGCGAAAGAGCAAGGGGTGTAGACAGAAAGTGGGAGACAATAGAAATTAAAGAAAAAGTGGACTTTTTGCCCCATGTGGGGAGCAGCAAAACAATAACAGAGCAGCAACACCGCTAACAGGAATCAGAGCAGCCATCAGGCAAACTTTCCCATTACTGTCTCAACTAGCCCCCTATTCCTTAAATAGCACACTACCTTTGAAACGGGTGCACTACTTTAGTGCACTACAAAGATGATAGGGTGTCATTTGGAACTGAAACCCACACATTAGTCTACTGCTGTAATTCACAGAACCACTCCAATGGCACAGTCAAACGCTGAACCGAGGACCTGAACCATACTCTGTTCTCAGGCACCTTTTCTCTCATTATTCTGCCTGTTTCTCTCACTTGCTGCCTATTCTTCCGTACTCCTTATTCCATTCTGTCAGTCTCTTGATTCTCTCTTTCTTTCCCCCTTTTTTCTTGTCCTACTTGTCTCCACTTCTTTCTGTCTATCTTCTCTCCACATCTCTTTCTCAAGTTTTTGTTTGATGCAGAATTTTATTTTGGAAAGAGGGAGAGAGAGAGTTTGCCATTGTTAACACGAGAGAGAAATACTCTCATGTTATGTTTGGTGCCGTCATACAGCATGCAGCACTGTGAATAACACAACGTAATCAGAACACTGACCTCTGTTTCAGAGACTCTGACATGCAAATTAGCAAGCTGTCTTTCCGCTTTGTCTGCCTCTAACCTCCTTATCACCCTGTCTGTGGAGATAAGGACCTGTTTGATGTATTGGCCCAGTAATTGTTCCTCTCTGGTCAATCAACGTATGTCATTGAAGCTGGATAATGAAGACCCAGTCACAATCTTGTACACCATATATATATATATGGTGGGTGTCCCAAATGTCATCCTCTTCACTATACAGTGCACCACTTTTTTGCCAGAGCCATGCAGTTCACCAAGGAATTAAGGGTGCCATTTGGGACTGTACCTGGGTTGATGAATAGCTAAGTGGGTGCAAATGAAAGACAATAATAAATGAGTGATTGGTGCTTTTAGTGAACAGACATAATCATTTGTCAGACCGGCTAAACGACAGATTAGTAAAAGATCCAGTGGGCGCCTGGCGATGACAGGGACTGAATGGTGATAAGACAAATTATGCTAAACGTTATGCTGCCATTGTCAGTTAGAAGTGATAATGCTAATGCTAATTAGCCATGGCTGAGGCTTGAAGCAGGGGGTCTTCTAATCCAGCTAAGCCGCTCTCAGCATGGGGACTGAGCAGATATCCTGGGTGTTGTGGTGGTACCTGCCTGCCCAGCTAGCATCGTACTGTGTGTGTGGCTGCACATAGGAATGAGTGTATCAGGGACAAAGTGAGACTGAAATGTCACCTTGAACACCATCTGCTGAAATGCCCCTTCACTTGGTACAAATGGTTAAGGACAAGCTTGTTAGCCCCTATTCCAAGTGGTACTGAATCAAATTGAATAAAAATGTCACATTAATTTTTTGCTTGTGTAAACTATCTTCTGAAATGCCTTGTACATTACTACTAATGGTTTACAGCAAGAGAAAACTGTGACACTGGTTTTGACAGGAGCCTCTTTTGTGCAGTATAAGCTTATAAGCTGGCTTGAGCTTTCATTGTTGGAAAAAAGCACAGCCCCCTTCATTAATGATGCATCCATCCTAAAAGGTAGAGAACAACATACTTTTATCCAGTCCCTTTAGCACATCAAATTAAATGAAAACCCCTGTAGGAACCCTTGGAAGAGTATTGTATTTGTAAGTCTGTGGTCTTTATTCTGAATATAAGTCAGTATTCAGTCTTTAATTATAAACTTAAATTATGTTGCTACTTTTCATCTGTCTCTCATTATGTTTTTATCCTGTCAGGAAATAAAAGGTGCATCCAGTCTAAACACTCAGCAAATCCATCCCTGTCCCACAGTGACATGTAGACTCCTCTCTGGAGGTCTGGAAGCCATCCAAAATATCTATCTCGTAGATGAGGAAGGTGATTGGGACAGCTGCATGTTGCCTGCCCTCTGATAATCTACAGAGAAACATGACGAGGAAGGGGTTCTGCCCATTAGGGTGCTTGGAACAGAGCCCAACATGTGATTGTAAAAAAAAGGTTAATGTTTTGTTATATGACGGATTATGTTACAATTTATGATGAAAGTCTGGTAAATGTGTTTACAGTTTCCTGTTTAAAAAGATACTACTACTACTCTGCTTCAGAACGTCTGTTGCAGAAAAGGCAACAGTATCTTTAGATAAAAAAATATATGTTTGTAAAAGAATAGTCCTTACATACTCTGGTGTGCATATTTTTTGGGAAAAGGTATGAATATTATAATTAAATAAATATTCAGAACTCCCTGTTCCCTTACATTTGTTTATGAACATCCAGCACTGTGATTACATACAAATTGCTTATTGCCTATGGGGGAGGCCTGCACAAATGAGATGCTATGGATTTCATCACATGACTTTCACAGCAGTTTTAATGGACTACTTTGGGACATTGAAATGAACAACAACTCTGTGTATTCATGAAGGTAGCTGTCTATATCAGGTATTGCCTAGATGGCACCAAAGAGCAAGCTACATAGTCAGTCACTGTCATCATGGTGATAACAAAGGGCTGGAAAAAGACAGATTGGACAAGATAACCTGCACATCTGCATCAAACAGGATCAAATTACAGAAGACAGAGGAAAGCAATTTGTTCATAACAGGGAAAAATATACTTTTTGCTGGAATGGAAGAGTTTGGCTATGTGGCTGCACACTTTGAGAATACTTTGCAGAGCTAAGCTAATTATTAACATAGCTGTTAGCCAAAGCTGGCATAGCATACAACTAGACTGGGCTGGAAAATTGGTAAAACAAAGTCATTATCAAGTTCAACTTTTGAGCTGGCAGTTAGGGGACAAGACAGCAAAGAATTAGAGAATAAGGAACTGTTTACGGAATTTGGACAGTACAATCAATGAAAGACAACTTAAAGTGCAGGCTGTACTGTCTTCCCGCCATAATGCAAGGTAATATATTCAGTGGTCAGTGGAAGTAGTTTAGCTATAGCCATACCAGCTAGCAATGTCCTATCGCGCTGCCAGTGGCCTGCCGTGGTGAGATGAGATCCTGACTGTAACTGACTAGCAAGGCTACCATGGCAATAATGTTGAGGGATTGTTAGGTTAGTCTTTTAATAACTTTCATATATTTACTTATTTTTTGGGGAGACATCTCTGTCTTATTTCTCCAAAGAATCAGAATCCCTAGTTGACTAGTTATTGTTCTAGCCATCAATCTACTTTCTGCCATATAATTTTTTTTCTGTACAGTATACTAGAGTATGTAGTGTTAATTACGATCAATATTCCATTGTTGATGTCTATGCCTTTGCCTGGGTGTCTTTAACCTAGATCACAATGAGATTGGGCAGTGAGAGGTATGTAGCAATGCCAAGATAGATGAAGAGGTTTAAAGGTTTTAAGAAAAACCAAGGCAGGAGTTGACAGTGGTAAAATCTGGTCTTGAAAATCACATCTATACATTTCACATCTATACATAAAATCACCTCTATACATTCCACTTGTAACATAAACTATACTAAATTTCCTGCCCTCTTCTATTTGCACTTCTGGTTAGATGCTAATGGCATTTCATTGTACTGTACTTGTCATTGACAATAAATTTGAATCTAATCTAAAAAAAATCTTGAGACCTTTTTAGCATTTCCGTTCACTAACAGTCAGTATAAAGAGACACACTGGGTTTGGGGGAATAGTACAGTGGGATGCAGGAGGATAAGGAAGCTGGGACATTGAAGACGCACACATAAGGGCCTTTTCACTCCCCAAGTTTTTTTAGATTAATAAGACTAGGAGAATTGCGTCAACAACTAGGAAAAAATAGTGAAAATCAAAATTTTTGAGCATTGTGTACCACACTTCTGCAAGACATACTCCCACCGATCACTTCAGTCTGCTAGAATGGCTTGCTCAGCTTATTGTAAAGGGCTTTGGTAATTTACTAACAGTTGCCTAATGTTGCTATGAGGCATTTTTTAATATCTTGATATTCATTTGTGCTAGTTAGTCACTTAATCTTACTTGCTTGTTGCTTTGTTCGCCAGAATGTATTTTATCTGTGTAAACTCAGACAATATTTAAAGGTGCACTCCAGTCACATGATCACTCCACTGAAATTGCCAAGTTTCTCCAAAAACAAACTACACTGAAAAGATGACCTCACCTAAAAATCACTTTGAGATTCACTGCTCTCTAATTTTTAATAGACTCGAAATAGACCAATGATCGGTTTTCATGATGTGACTTCTCAGCTAGAAAGAAATTTCCAAGGGAAAAAATTTACAAGTTTTTAAATGACATCAGAGACAAGAGAGAACAATACCTATTCATTGAATGCATATATTCGACGCAGTCCTATTGATAACCAAAAGTTGAATGGGGGCTAATCCCAGTTAGCAAGCAGTAAAACTCCTCCGGGCGGGTTACAGTAAGTTGTTTGATTTGACTGCTCTTTGTGCAAGTCTATTAATAGAGAAGGCCTTGTGTAATTTTCTAAAAATGACACAAAATTCACCTCAGTTCATTCCTCCCAAAATAGTTTGGACTCGACACTAATTTCACAAGAAATGTGATTTTAAAATGTTATTGATATTGAAATGTGTTTTATCTTTTTAATCACATTCATGTATATTATTTCTTATGAGCAGCAATGCAAATACGTATTGTTTAACTGCTAGAGTGCACTAGTGTGGATATACAGTACGTGATAAACAAGAATTACATATATGATAAACTATTTATATATGTACATAATAGTCACATGAAACCAGTAACAACCAGTATTCAATCAACATTTCTATTCTCTGTAAAGCAAGGTTTGAAAGTATAAATACTTGAACACATTTCTTTTGTTTATCCACTTCAATGGAAAACATAAGTTGGCCTTTATTATCAACAAATCAAGCTCAAGTCCCAGACTGCATCTTTAAGGTTTGGAAAAGGTACAAAAACCAAAATGGTTCTAGGCATAAGCGACAGAAGCGGCCGTTTAGGGCCCCGAACCGCTAGGGACGACTAGGGGAGGTGGTCCTAAATAAAATTTTGCTTAGGGCCCTCAAAAGGCTTGAGCCGGCCCTGCACACAGCCTTTGTAATCAAAGCCAGCATGAAACCCATCTGCTGTAATCCCTGTGGCGTGTGTATTTGCATGTGTAGAATAGCTTTCTGCTCTGTTTGTGTTGGGAACATGAGGGATTGCTTCTGATGTCTCCCTAAAGTCTTGCAATCCCTGTCCTCAGATTCGGCCCCAGATGTCTCAGTGTACTTCCTTCTATCTCCTTTTGTTTATCTCTCTGTGTCCTTATGTCCTTCCCCCATCATTCCATGTGATCTTCTCCAGGGGGTCAGGGCCTCCTGCAGACCATCTCAATAGGCAATCACCTACCAACCCACTCCCTCCTATGCAACTTAACGGAGCTGTACAGACACAACCACATACACATTCCACCCACTGGTTCCACTGTCCTTGTCCCGGACCTGACACTTGGCACTGACTCCAGGCTTAGTACCTGAAATCATCTGATTGAAGGGCCGAAACTAATCAGTGATGACACTCTGAAGAGCTTGTTCACTACATTGTACCACACAACAGGCACATCTTTTTTTTTTTTAAAAACAACAATGTTCAATCCCCCGACCCTTTTTCCTTCCCTCCCCAATTTCGTGATATCCATTTGTTCCTTCAACCCTGTCTTGTTGCAGCAACTCTCTACATGGGCATGAGAGAATTGAAATACCTTTAATTTTTTCCAAAGGCACTCTTTTTTTTCAAGTGGCAGTACTTTTGATAAGGAGCTTATCTGGGATATGGCCCAAGACTTATTTTTCTTTGCCAATCATTTTCGTATTATTCTTTATGTTTTCATATTCTTATTATTCTTTATATTTTCATATTCTTGTTGTTCTTTAAGTATATATTTTCTAATTATTCTTTGTATTTTCCTATTCCAATTGTCTGATACATGGTCATATTCTTATGTTTTGCGTGACTCAATTGTATGTTTGCGGAAATGTCATTGCAAAGATGACATCCCTAATTACTTTGCTTATCTGAAGCTAATAAGCTTTTGTGTGTGTGTGTGTGTGTTTGTTCGTGTTTGTGACAGTGCGTGTGACAGAGTGTAATTCACACTAAAACTGTCATTGTTAAAACCAGTCATTATTATTCTATTAGCATGGCCCAAATTTTGAATCAGAAGACATGAACAAAGACTGATTACACCACTTACAAAACACTCCATTAAACCCAAGCCTTTTCCCATTCCCATTATGAGTGGGACTGAGGCCAAGGACCTCAATTAATACATAGCACTGAAGTTCAATCTTATAGCGTAATGGAAATTTAAAGGCAGTGTTTACAGTTTGCCGAGACTGCATTCATGATAAACGTTCAATGTCAGCACATTTGAATTAAACCCTTACATTTTGATTCCCTAATCTATTACTCTTCAGCGATACAGTTTGAATCCAACCCCAAGTCTCAAATTACACCCTGTTCCCCATGCATTAGTTCTCCATTGAATTGTTTTCAATGATGGTACACTTGGGGATTTGATTTCACTAAATAGGGAACATTGTGTCATTTGAACGCTACAGTTGAATATCGCATGGCACGCCAAGAGCCATTGATCTCATCCAGAGGTGTGCGTGTTGTTTTGGTGTTTGTGTGAACCCCCACCCTGTCCAGATGGGGAGAATAAATATGACATCTCTTTCCATTTTCACATACTCCCAGAAAGCCAGGCAGAATGAAGTGTGAGAAGTGTGTGTGTGAGTTTGTATGTCTGGGTGTTTTTTGTGTGGTCTATCTAGTACAATACAAGTCGTGGAAGAGATGAGTCATTGAATCGGAGGAGACGTCAGGGGAAAGGCAGTAGATTGAGAAGCATGCACACGTGCGCACACACATATGCACCCTCAACCATGCTCACGCAGACAAACACACATACACGCACACAGAGAGACTGTGACAGGAATGGAAATGTCCTACAGGGGTTGGGGTATAATGTTCTAGTGATCCGCTAATTCAGTTGACACTGGCTTGGCTGTCCCTTGAAGCAGAGCTACAACATAACCAAACAAAGATAACCAAACAAAGACCGTGTCCAAACTCAAAGATAGGGAGTTACACTATATGAATGATTGTGTGTTTTTGCTTCTCAGAAACATGTCCATACAGTAGAGGAAATGGATTTCATGCTCTTTCATATCTTATCTCACAACCTCTTTGATGCATTTAACCACTAAACCTCTTATGCTAGCTACTGTCTCTGTCCCAAATGGCACCATATTCCCTGTGAAGCACACTACTGTTCACCAGAGCGCTGGTTCAAAGTAGTACACTGTAGGGAATAGGATGCCATGTCGGAAGCAGACCGTTGCATTGTATTTAACATGGATAATGTACAGTAAGTGCGTAATCTAATGTCTGTAATTTGCTGAGACTGAATTTCCCTTTGGAACAATAAATATGTATTAAATTGAATTGAATCTCATAGCTTCTAACCAGCTGACAAGTGTTTTTCTATGATCACACTGCCTGCCTGTATACAGTATGTGTGGGTGTGGATGCACTGAAAGTCCTTGTGTGCTTTTGCACAGTTGAAAGGGATCCTTTTCCCCACAGAAATCTCTCAGTGTGAGTTTAATCATCTCTGACGACTCCCCTCAAGTGTTTCAACCCTAGACAGAATACACTTCATCCTAACCTTTCATTCCAAACACACACAGACACACATGCACGCCCGTAAACACACACAGACACACACGCACGCCCGTAAACACACACAGCACAGCCAGTAATCTGAAAATAAACTGTCACTTCCACAGAAGAAGGGTTTTTCATATTTGGGTTGTCTGTATCTATATGGGTCACGTCTACAGTTAGAATCTAACCTTCTGAGCTACCACAGTCAAAGGGAGAAGACAGCCAGCTAGGTAGGCCCAGGCATTTAGTGTAAGTTTAATTTTAGGGCTGTGAATGTTTTATGTGTTTGCAACCTTTCGGCTAGGACCTTTCAACCTTGCTCTCACCAGAGAGAGAAAAAAGGGAAAAAGAAAGAAGGACTCGTCCAGTACATGGGAACGTTTACAGCCTGAGGATGAGAGGAAGAGTTCTGAAGTGCTTGTAGCTTATTGACGGAAACAACAGTTTCATCCATGACGTCACAAAGAAACAAACACAGCAACATTATCTATATGGCTAGGCTGGCGAAGGGACAGACCAAACATTCTCAGACAAGGCAGAAATAGCCAGAGGGATACTCTGAGATTGAGAAGAGTAGCTTCCCTCTCTTTCCCTCTGTGACTGTATGCGTGCGTGTTTGCATTCACTTCTATAATTATCTCGAGTTCAAATCAGGATCTTTCTCTGCGAGAGGTCTGTTCAGTCATTGTCAAATCTCCTAATCAGCCTATTCCTTATCTGATCATGTGGTTTCATAATATGCACTTCTGCTCCCTTTTCTCCGTTTTCTGCCCTGTTTCTCTCACCCTATTTCTCTCTGTACATTTCCACCCAATGTTCGGTTTCATAATCTCTCTCAAACATTTTCCAAAAATAAAGTCTTCTACTGTAACAGAAGAAAGACCCATAATAATGTATATGATAATACATCAGGAGACATGGCTTGTATCAGGACCTAGTCCAAATCTACTGACACTAGCTGGTGGTAGGTGGCCTAGCAGATAGGACAGTTGATCCGGTAACCAGAAGGTTGCTACACTGAATCTCAGAAAATCTATTGTTCTCCCCTTGAGCCTGCGTGTTAACCCAAACCGCTCCAGTCATCGTCAATAAATGGTTGTGACCCCCTCTCTTTCAGGGTATCTCTACGAGTGTGGGATCAGCAAAAAAAAAAACGCATTTCCAGTGTACACACGTGTATCCTAAATGTGGCGAACACATATGATCACATACGTGACCTAGGACAAATTAACCCCATCGTTATTATTACTGCAGACACTCATCCTCCCCCAGCCTAGGATAAAGCACGGATTGTTCCACGAAACACACCAGTTCACTTTCACACAGACACTGGGATGACGAGGATAAAGTGCAGATTTTTCCATGAAACACACTCGCTCACCCACACACTCACTTTGGTGAAACGGATCAAAGTGATTCCCCTAATGACAGCACTTACAAGAACACAAGAAAGACTCTTTCCTTACTTCCTACAAACCTCTCTAGGGAATATGGATGTAGACGTAATGCACCTTCTCAGCCACTTCCTTTTATCTCACAGTTTATAATGCAGCTCTACTGAGCTCCCTCTTGTGGATTGATCTTCAAATATTATGTTTTTTTTCTTTTGTTCAGTGAAGTCCCCCATGCTGGGATCCGGAGTACATTTTACACAGAACTACACCTGCTTTGCAAAGATTAGAAAAGGAATGTTAGGATTATAAATCAAATAGGGGAACATTCACAGACAGAAGAGCCAGAGCCCAGCTGTGAATACGCAACAGTCTTGAGTCAGTTTATTCAACAAGGTATCAATTATAGATCTGACTGTTACCTCTGTCAATTTACTGTTTCCTCTGTGAAACCACAATTGTATGGAATATTCCATAGTCATATATTGTGGTCCGCAGTTATAAACACTGAAGGCTGTGGCCACAAGGCTGATCGTTAGCAGTTACCAGCTGTATAGTATCAATTACTGTCTTCAATCATGTATAATGTAAAAAATGTCTAACATTCCAGCTATCATCAGAGCTAGCAAAATAGCTAACATTGTTTTTGAATTGCTGGTCGGTACAATTAGCGTAAGATTGCTGCTCGCCCTCAGTTGTAAAATATCCTATTATTAATAGCACAGTCCATATTTGGCAGCACTTAAGACAAATGTAATACCTCACAATAGCTCACAATATCAAAGATTCCTTCCTTGGACATACTTAGAAGCAACGTTTGCCCCCTTTTAACAACTGAGCGAAAAATACTACCATTCTAGAAACAGTATTGACAAATGAGAGATTATGTAAGACCAATGAAATGCTTGGTTTTCCTACTCCCAAAGGTGCAGTTAAAAGTTAAAAAAGTAACAGTAATTATAATATAAAAATAAGAAGATATCACAAACTATCAATAGTAACACTATACAAAAAACACGCATCAATAATAATAACTATACAACTGTACAACCGTAGTGCAATTTAAAAGTGACAGGTGGTGAGCATGATATAAAGTGACAGGTGTGCATGGGACTATGGATGGAAGGGAAGAGGGGTTCCTGAATTGAGCAGCCTTACGGCCTGAGGAAAAAAACTGTCCCGTAGCCTGTTAGTTTTGGACAGAATACTCCTGTACCTTCTGCCTGACGGCAGCTTGGTAAACAGTCCATGGCATGGGTGGCTGGGACCTGTAATGATTCGTTTGCTCTTCCTCCTATACCTCTCTGTGGCAGGACTGCCTTGTGAAATGGCAGGACTGGCAGGACTTCCTTGTGAAAGGCTTCGAGGGGTAGAGGGGACCTTCCAGTGACAGCCAAGTGACCCTTACGTGCCAAGGATTGAAGCCCACAAAGACGGCCACTCGGAATCACAGCGCAAAGCCCTTGAGAGATGCAGACGTCAGGAAGAAAGTTAATGTTTCACTCTGGTAAGAGGTTATAGCTCTTACGGGCACATATGTATGCATATGTAGGTGGCACAGTATAGACAGTGTGGGTTCCTGTTCTGAAGCTTGCTTCAACTCCTATGAGACAGCTTGCTGGAGGGAAGCATACTGAATTTCTGTTTCGTTGTCGTCTGGTGAGACGTCGTTGTTGCCCCTCCCTAGACTGAACTGAGCTTGAATTCATACTGTGAGGCATTCGGTGTAACCAAAGAGGCTTGTGGCCAGTCCCTGAAGCTGACAGCATCCCTGTGAGGGAATGGGAGTGGACTGGACTTCCCTTTGCCTAAAAATAATTCAGACATTTTCATTGCCATTGTGATATCTAATTCAACTGTACTTATGTTGTACATGTCCTGTGAAGTTGAATGAAATCATTCCGATGACCCAGTAAAAGAAGGCCATTGTCATAAGTTATGTACAGTCCATTGTACCCTACATGTCCATTCTCTTTCAGTGTGTCGTTGTTTTCTACACATTTCCTTTTTGCTCTAGTTTTAATTGTGTTTTATTCTATTTTGTTTGTTAAAAAATGCTCATGACAAGTCTGATCCAACTGTATTCATGTCTAACTGGAGTTAAATTGGGAATGACCAAGATGGCGGTACATCCGCTACGCGAGGCCCAGCTTTACTTCTGGTTAGATTCCTGCATTTCGTTGTACTGTACTTGTACTTGTTCAATGACAATAAAGTTGAATCTAATCTAATCTAATGCTTTGCAATGAAACACATTTGAAACTAAAACCAAACCACAATGTTAAAGCGCTCAGTTGTCATCAGTATGCATTTATACATTGCTAGTTTATTGTGTGCATTCGCAGAAGAAAAATGCTTTTTATTTATTTTACATAATTACAAATAGAGTATAAACATTTTGAAAATGATCTGATCATCTGCATTCAGCAGTGATGGTAAAGCAACGAGACGGGTGGTTAGAGTGAGCTCGTCCTTGGTGTTTGACAAACACTTAGCCTTCTGGACTGTAGCATCAACTGCGCATAGAAAATTAACCAAAATGGCACTAAACGAAAATAAACATCCAAGACAAGACAGGCAACTACAGTCCCTACACTCCCTATCCATCAGTCACCCCTTAAATCCAACCAGCAACAGTCCCCAACCCAACCCTCATTTCAGTGGCTGTTAGTCCCGTCTGTCTGGGGCTTTCTGTCTGCATATGGTCTACTGGGTAAAATCCAAGCAGGACAGAGAACAGTGGTCGGGCCCTCGTGTGTATGTGTTCATGTGTATACTGTATGTCTGTGTGCTTGCATGGGGGTAAATGTGTGTTTATCAGTCAGCTGTGTCCATGCTCTCTAGGCTGAATCACATGGTTCATTGCCCTCTGACATCCTCTCTGACTCACACAGTCAGGCACACATATACATAAAACCGACACCACAACGAGGTCTATATAAAAATGACCAAAGATAGACCATCAAAACTGACACAGGAAATGAGCTTTCAGCCGGTAATTCAAAGAGGAAGTCACTTCATCTAGAGAATGTTGTGAAGACTGAACAATGTAAAAAGTTGATATGCAAATTCTACAAGTCTTCTGTCAAATGTAGTGATACATATTCAAACATAATATAATCTCACTAGGCTATACAGTATAAAATATGTATTTTAATCACCTTACAGTGGAGCCAGCTCAGCCTATGAGAAGAAAATGTATGTTTCCCCAATGTGAGTTTGAAACCTAAAATGACCCTTGTAGTAACCTCAGCCACCTAAATAACTCACTATCGGTATAATTCTGGGCTCTATTTCAAAATGAAGGAAAAGAAACGGACTGTGAAATAATGTATTAATTGCAAAAGGCACCGCAGAGCCGTGTGTGTGTGTGTGTGTGTTTGTGACTGTGCAGGTAAACTACTAAGGAACTGAGAATCAAGCCACTCATATAATATCCCTTAACTCCTTATCACTAACTACACACACACACACAATTTCACACAGCATTGAACTCAAAATCTGGGGATAAGCACAATTAGGAATGGGCTTGGTTGAAATAGAGCACGGCATTTACCCCAGTTCCAGAGTTCAAGAGGATGGAAAGTAAATGTAGATAAGTACAAACTCAATGGACAAAGCGGAGTCTCTGTGCTACACAGAGATATGGAAACGTGTGAACAATCAACTTCATGCAAGATGTGTTATTTGCCGAAAAAGTACAATTTTCTTTCATATTTAATTCCATGAGTTCAGAGGTGATAGGCAATGAAAATATGATTCCCACCCAGCAGGATAAAAACACCACTTCCAACCCCCCAACTGCAATGAATGCACAGGCAGTTCTGGGACTACAGTATGCTCCGTACTGGAAAATTATTGTTTTAAATGCTTTAAAAGAAAACAGGATTGCTAGGCAACCAATGGAAGTAAACAGACTGGAACCGGGAGTGATTACCTGAACTTCCAATAAGAAAGGCTTGTCTTTCATTTTCTGTTCCAAAGCTTTTTGATACCGTGGGCATTATACAGCCCAGGGGTGTATGTCCCTAAGCATTTAGGGAATTTAAAGAGATTAGTAAGCTAAATTCCATAGCTGATTGGTCTAATGTGTAATATATCCTTAGACCTTATTTAATGACATGGTTTAATTAATTTCTTGTAAGACCACCAGCTTGAAAGGTAAAGCCTCAGTGGAAGTGCTGACATCAAAGTTTCCACACTATTACAGTAATAATACCTGTATTTCTAGCAAAAGCTTACAATCCCCTTACTCTAAATCTGTCAATGTAACATGAATTAGACTAGCCCCACCCAAATTAAGAAAATAGGCCTATACTCCACAAATACTGAAACTCCAAATCAAAGGTCTTATCAAACAATCCGACTGATACATGATTAAACAATCCACTGGGAAACAAGCTATTATGTTACATTTTTAGCAAGTTGTATTAAGCATTGTGTAGGAATGGTCATTACAAAAATGCATGATAACAATATCAGACCACATAAACTGTTGTACCACATAAACATGTAGATACGTTTAATAAAATACAGTGTATATGATATTACACTTATTTAATAAATATGTTGTCCTGTGTTCCTTGCAATCATATTACATGCCAGTACCTTTAACGTTAGGCTTGATTCTAATCAGAACGGATTTGATTTAGTTAAAGAACTAATCATGTATTAACGGAAATGATCCAATACACAGAAGAACAAGATCAATATCCTAGGGAACAATCCAACAAACTTTGGCTAATACAACATGGCAATGCAGGAGGCACTATACTGTAAACTACCTGCACAATACAATGGCATGGGGCTTGTATTAAGAGTGGTGTTGGAACTCCCCTACCAATCCAGGCATAAGGCATCTATAGTACAACCATGCACACCTCCATGTCTTTCGAATGCAGCAAAGTTGGTCCAGCACACTTCTGTATATTCAAGGTACACCTGAGATTTAGGGTATAATTTAATGGCTTATATGTCTCTGTCGCACAGAGATAAAACACATCTCAGGACAAGTTGAACAATCCATACGCCACAGGTGAGGTGTACATCCCCAGATGTGGCGTTGTTGGTATCAGGGTGGTGTGTCTAAAGGGGTACCCCGGTCCATAAAGCCCTGACACCCCTCCCACCCCACCGCCCAGACTCACGCTGAGAGGAAACGGCAGTGAGGAAAACCCAGGGTGATAATACCCCGGTTTGGACACCCCGGCAGCGGCCATTTTAAGTTTCTCCACCTCAGCCTCCTGCACTCTCTTGGCTTTAGCCCGTCGGTTTTGAAACCAGATCTTAACCTGGGTCTCCGAGAGGGAGAGGGAAGAGGAGAACTCGGCACGCTCTGCAATGGACAGATATTGCTTCTGATTAAATTTCCTTTCTAGGGACAAGAGCTGAGTGGTGGTGAACGGGGTCCGTGGCTTCCTGTTGATCTTATGTTTTCTCAGAGAGCAGGTGGAGGGACTGAGCTGGTCTGGGGAAATGGAGAGTGGGAGATGTGTCATTACAGGTCTAAATAGTGTTTGAAAGTCAACAATTAAACTTGTCACTGATCAAATGAGGAGATCATGAATTAAAATACACACATCAATTAATTTGTCATTCTATCCTTCAATATGCAGTGACTTATTAAAGCCTAAAGCATGTATACATTTATAACCTGAATATGAATCTGTAGTGTCAGTACTGTGCGGTTTTATACCATATTATACTAAGACCTTAGAAGGTAAAACACTTCACTTCCAGTCAACTACAACGTTTTAAATACACTTTAAAATAGGGACAGATTCAGTATGTCATTTATGAGATTGAACGCTTGCCACTTACTGAGCGATTGAGACAACTTAGACTGTGATGGGGACTTCCATGACGCACAGTCCCCGGATTCCGATGTCTCAGATTTAACCGGTGAAGAAGACGGGTTGTATGAAACCTCTTCTGGACTTCTGGCTTCTGTGGGCATCGATATAGCGTAATTCCCCAAGGGTGAGGTGATTATTGTACCAATTTGTCGGGTCGTTATATCGCTTTGTGTCCTTCTGTCCGACATGATGGCTTCCACACTAAAAGGTAAAGGGGATACAGGTGTTTTTCGGTCCTTGAGCCGAGCCGGAGGTTGTGTCTCCTCATGCGTTGAAAAGCCATATTTTGAATCAACCGGAGTCGTCATGCCGATTATTCTGACTAAAAATACATATAAACACATCAAATTTATCATAAAATGAATATAGTGTCCATCTCAACTGAAATCCGCAGAGAAACCAACTAATCTGCATCTGAATCTGAATGTCTTGTCAAAAATCTTTTTTGAAGTACTGAGACTCTCAGCCAATTAGAACCCTCCTTCGGTGTAAATATATAAACACGGAACGATACTTTTGATTGGCTGTTGAGTTTTTTTGGAGCGGGGGAGGGAGCTTTGGGTGCGGTCCTGGGGGGTCTTTAGTTTAAAGAGACCCTCGAGACACACCCGGGTAAACACGAGGTCGGGTAAACACCAGCCTAATTTACAGCTAGGACTAATTGCGCGAGGGAGAGGCAGGAAAATTGTTGAGAACTATTTTGCAACTTGTTGTTTCATTCCCTCAATGCAGGCTATTCCACTTCGATATGATGTAATTTTATTTCAGGAATTAGCATAATGAAAATTACAACAAATTATAGACGTTTGTGCAGATGATAAGTAGCTGATTGTTTTGTTTAGAATAGGAAAGATAGGACTCTTTCAGTGCAGTACCATAATTCAATAGAAATGGGGGTAGGCCTACATTTGGCAGGGCCAATCCAGCGCAAGTTTTCCTTGCAGCCTACCTGGGTGATTTTGGGTTGATTGTACTAGTATATAGCTTAATTTATCTGTTTGAGTTTTGTGTGTTTTTGTGTGTGCCCAAGTGCATGTCTCTAGGCATTTGTGGCAGTAAAATGAAAGTGGATAAGTGTGACAAATGAAGTGTTTTGTGTTTGTTACCACTTAAATATGTTACATTCAAATGAAACAGCCCTGGTTATATGGTACCTGACATGTTTTTATACTCATGTCTGAACCTGCTGTGACCTCATACGACCACTGGGAATCAATCACATTTGTAATCAATAATAATTATGATAGTCAGCCAGCTTTCTTAATGGCATCCTATCCCTATGCAGTACACTTCTTTTAAAGTTGGGCATTAAAAATGTTTGACGCCACTGTGACTGAAACCATCTGATCTCAGCTTACTGGCTCCACTGTGACTTAAACCATCTGATCTCAGCTTACTGGCTCCACTGTGACTTAAACCATTAGATGTCAGTGTACTGGTTCCACTGTGACTTCAACCCTCCGTCTCTCAGTGTATTGAATTTAATATAACTCAATCAAACCCCCTGCTCCCGGCGTACTGACTCCAATGACTTCAAACCCCCTGCTCTCGGCGTACTGACTCCAACATGACTTCAAACCCCCTGCTCTTGGCATACTGACTCCAATATGACTTCAAACCCCCTGCTCTCGGCGTACTGACTCCAATATGACTTCAAACCCCCTGCTCTCGGCGTACTGACTCCAATATGACTTCAAACCTCCTGCTCTTAGCGTACTGACTCCAATTTGACTTCAGACCTCCAGCTCTTAGCGTACTGACTCCAATTTGACTTCAGACCTCCAGCTCTTAGCGTACTGACTCCAATATGACTTCAAACCTCCTGCTCTCAGCGCACTGACTCGACTGTGAGAGTGAAGCTGATAGTTGGAGGTTATTTAATGACTGTCATTACACTGTTGTTATTAACACCTTGCAATTAGGTGTGTTGAATCCGGCTCCTTTAAGCAGGATTTAAGGGTAATGAAGGTAAATGACTACCTTCCTGGGGTGTGGCGCCCACTCACATTAGCCTCAGTCTATCGTCTACAGACTGACACTATACGTCAGGTTGGAGTGTGTGTGTGTGTGTGTGTGTGTGTGTGTGTGAACCTTTGAACTTCAGATATCCCTGTAGGACTGCATGAAGAAGGACATGGTAGATATATAATACTAGTACAGAATCCTCTCTGACACACACACAGATTATTCATAAAAGCCTAATGATGATGCTGGGAGGGCCAAGGGGCTGATACCACTGTACTAATCCTCGACTGATTACAGAGTGTAGCCCAGACACACTGGAGGCACTTAAATGATGCCTGTGCGTGCATGTGAGTGCATGTGAATCAGTGTGTTCACAGCAACACCATAATGCAGTCTCAGCCTCATGTAAACACATACAAATTAATTAAGGGCCTCTCGTTCAACCCCACGGTTTCCCACTGCACAGTGTGTGATGTGTCTGTAAAGTTTACGCAGGGCCGGGTTAACCTTGTCAGACGCCCCAGGGCTTCAGATCTTAAGAGGACAAACCCCAAGCATTACAGCAGATGCTGCCGCAGGTGTAGCGAAATGCTTGTGTATCGGCTCCCAGATAATGCAGTTGCTAAAATAATGACATAACAGTTTTTTCATGCAAAAATGTACTTCCTTTCGGCGCAATGGACAGCCCTAGGCATCCATAGCACACACAGTATGAAAACTGTCTGGTGTAATTGCCTGCGGCACCCCATCCTGCTGGATACATCCCAGGTTGGCCTGTCCAGTAATGAATTACTTTATGATGTGTGTGTGCCAAAGTTTAGCTGGGTCTGGAGGAATAAGAGGAACCACATTCATCCCACCCGGTAATTATAGTAATTTAGCAAGTTGATGAGAAGAGGTAATTAGTTGGAAATGCAGTTAAAGTGAAACAATGCCTCTTTTAAAAAATGTGTCTATGTGCCTTAAAGGGACAGTTCACCCTGGTGGGACCTTAGGTGGTGAGTATCTTGTCAGAAACATTTCTAGGGTAGTGAGGTTTTGTTTCACAAATAATTGTCCAGAAGGAGAGAGGAATGTTTTTTATGCACAAAAACCCCTACAGTATTACATCACTGTATGGATTGAAGCGAGATCTGAAAAATTAATGTTGTTATCATGTTTTGTTTAATTTCGCTAATCCTCCATGTCATACCGATTGTCAATTTTGTGTGTAGTCACGGTTGTTATTGATTGATAGCATCGAATGTCTTTCAGAGATCTTATCAGGAGATATTTTGATTATTCTATAAGGTGTCTACATTTTTTCTATTTCTAAAGGACTACAAATCCGAAGCCCTTACTTCCTGCTCTGCCATAGTCCCTCCCCCTCCACTCACATGTTTTTTAATAAACATCATCCTGGTAGACTGGATACTGCTAGGCAGGCAGCTAGCTAGCTTTACAACAAGCAACACAATGGCTTGTTGTCAGGATTTGAAGGATTCATTTTTGGAAGGGATCTTGCATCGTGATATTGAACCATACTATACATGTTTGAGCAGACTACCCGAGTAGGCTACTGTACAATGGTTTTGAAAGACAGTGGTACTTGGATATATTGTGTTTTTCCTGCTTGGAGAAATGCATTAATATGATTGAAGAATGTATTTATTAATCGCATCTGTACCAAAACAGTTTAACAAACCCAAAGCAGCAAATAAGTAAGTTAATTCTATTGAATTGTGCTACCTATTGGGGCATTCCTGAATTAGAGTACATTTTGTCTCTGGTAAAATATAAAGCAAATACTTAAAATTAACCTTTTTTTCAATGTAGTATTAGTTACATGACATACTGTATGCATTCCCCAGAAACTGATATTTTCCCAGCTCCTGGACAATTTTGAGATGATTTATCTACATTTTCCCATACCTCTACAGCAAATGTGTCAACTATGTTATTGTCATTTGCTCACCTACCTAAATAGGATTCCAAAATATTAGAAAGATCAATTTTACACATTCTTGTAATTCAAGTGTCCTTGATACAAATGCAGTAATTCTTAATGCAATGTAGATTTTGTTAATCCTGCTATTGCTAAGTAGAAGTGGAAAATTGACAGTTTGCATCTCAAGGCCCTCCTTTTTTCTTTTGAAAGGCAAATGTCTGGATAGCTGTATCCAGAAAAAATTCCTGACAGTTTGTCTTTGAAGGAACTGGATTTTGACCCTTTTAAGATCAATTCCAAATAGTCAGTTAATTAATGTAACCAATGAATTTAATATATAAAGAGAGTATTACAATTACAGTACAAGTATCAAAGAAAGAAAGCTCTCCGGAGAATGAAGATGCAGGCAGGAGTGAGGAAAATGCAAGAGCCCTTCCTCAAACCCTTGCTCTGGTTATATCCTAAAACTCAAGTAGTGGGGGTTGGTTAACTGACCTAAGGAAAACAAAAACAGTCGATTCCTTAGGTGTAACAACCGGACCATCATTGTCCCCCCACGATGCCATGGTTAAAACTGACAGACACAAAAGTGTTAGAAACTTTGTACATGCAATTGTAACTCTCCCACAGAAATATAATCATACAATATAATGGTATGGCGTATGTCTCAGCTGAATATCCTCTATGACTCACTAACGCAAACTGCGAGGACCACTCAGAACCCAGTCACGGTTATTATGCCTCAATGGAACAAACCCTGAGGACTCCCCAGAAATTAACTCCGGATTGGTACGCCTTGCTACAAACAAATGCAGCAGGGACTTCCTGCAAACAGGGTACTGGTTATAACTCCCGAGGATCATCTTTAAACATCTAAGCACATTCCAACAAAAAATTATAACATAAGAAATATTTGTATCTGTTTTTTTTAGTAAAACTGATGTAGTTGACAGTTTGGTAACATAGTTGACATGAGTAACTAAGTTGATGGGACACATGCGTTTGCATTCCATTAGTTCTTAATTTTCCCTTTTGTTTTGCACACCTTAATTTTTCCAGTTTTTGTTGAAATTCATACAGTATAATTTCTTAATGTACTCTGAAATTAAAGCAAACAACAAATAATCAATTGGATGCAAAAAAGGATGGAATCGTTTGATTTAACAAATGTAAATATAAATGTTTGACTAATCAAATTAGCCACATTTTGCAGACATAACAGCTAAGCAAACTTGTGGCATTCTTTCTACACTGGAAATCAAATAATGTTCAGAAAGTTCCCAGAAATATGTTGTATTTGTAGGTTGCTTTGCTTTCACCCTTCTGCCCAGTTTATCCCAAACCAGCTTGATGGTGTTTACTTCTGGAGACTGTGCTGGCCATTCTTTGGGCGCACAAAAAAACTGCACGATGAACCAAATTTTTTAAATGTCGATTCATTGGTCCATAAGACCTTCTTCCAATCTTCAGAAGTACACTGGCAGGGTTTCATGGCCCAGACAAGCCTCTTTCTTATTTTGCCGTCATAGCAATGGCTTTTTTACTGCCACTTGACCTGTCAAACCTGCAGCTCTCAATCTTCTCTTCACAGTTGAAACTGAGACTTGCTTACTTTGTCCAGTGTTAAACTGTGCTTGAAGCTGTTGTCCTGTGAACCGTCTATCACTCAAGCTGTTGACTCTCAGAAACTTACTTCCTAGTTTAGTTGTGACTTTGGGTCTGCCAGACCCCCTTCTGTCTGAGTTTCCTCCAGTTTCCAAGTGCCTTTTGAAGGTGTAGGAAACTGTACCCACTGACACCTTGGCTTTCTTTGCAATTTCTCTAAATAAAATACCTAAACTTTTAAGGGTTATAATGATCTGTCTGTCTTACTTTCTGAATTTTTCTTGCCATTATGAGAGCAATATACTTTTTCCTGCACTACAATACTATTCAAATAAAGTGTCACAACACCATCTGTTCTAACATTGCTTTTATACAGACAGGTTTGTAAGTAATCAACAAAAGTTGAGACATCTGTCGGAATTGTTAACATGAACTTTCAAAGCATAATTTATTTCCATTGCTGCAGAACAGCTGTAAGTTGTTAAACCATTACTTGTTCCCTGAAAAGGCCTTTTTATTACTCTGAAATGTACATTGTTTTTCAGTTTTTGGTAACCTTACATTTTTTTAACCTCTGGCAGTTTGCCGCTTACCTTTGTACCATTTCAGGTAATTCACTGGTCTCAAAGTGCATAAAGTTTGATAAAAACTGGAAAAATGGTGGTGTTCTAAAACTTTTGGCCGGTAGTGTATAAGATATACTGTACTATGTCATCTAGGTTACCCGGACATCAACTAGGTTACCTCTGAGTTAGTAACATAGTTTACAGTAACCTAGTTGATGTTTTGGGCTAATGTCAGCAATTGCACAAGATATGGTGAAGACAATGAAACCACATGGGATCCATGCTATTAAAGATTTCATATACTTAATGAAAACAGTGAATATTTTTATGAATTTGTTTAATTTCACACATTCATTACTTTAACTTAGTTGACATGTTATGCTTGATGGCATTAACCTATGAGTAAAAAATAAAAAGAAATGTACATTAAAAACTGAAAAATCATAACTCTCTTCTCACCATGTTTTTCAAAAGACCCAAATGATGTCACTTCCAGCTAGTCATGTGATTTTTTTTGGACTGTACTGACATTTGACATGGGTGGATGTATAAGAGTAACATAATTGAAGAAAATACTGGAATGTCAATAAATAGTGTAAAATAATTTATTTAACATGTAATAAAACTGGAATATGTTGTTTACAATGATAAAAGACATCTTGGTGTGTCTGAGAAGTTAATTCCACTTATTTTAGGGTTATTGTACATGTTTTCTTTTTACTGAAAGTCCAGTGAATGGCCCTTGGGACTTGCAAAAATGTAAAACATTTAAAAGGTAAGATTCATTTAAATACTTTAAAATATATATTTCTGTGAGTTTTTACTCATACTATGAAAAAATACAATAAATGTTATATATTGGGATTTTGGAATTTAAAATATATGGTTAATACACACAGTTTTTAGACCAAATGTGTGTGTGGGACATAAAATGTCCTCTAATTCAGGAATGACCCACCCATTGAGATCTGCGGCTATTAATCTACTGCAAAATACACTGAACAAAATTATAAACGCAACACTTTTGTTTTTGCCCCCATTCATCATGAGCTGAAGTCAAAGATCTAAGACTTTCTCTATGTACACAAAAGGCCTATTTCTCTCAAATATTGTTCACAAATCTGTCTAAATCTGTGTTAGTGAGCACTTCTCCTTTGCTGAGATAATCCATCCACCTCACAGGTGTGGCACATCAAGATGCTGATCAGACAGCATGAGTATTGCACAGGTGTGCCTCTGGCTGGCCACAATAAAAGGCAACTCGAAAATGTGCAGTTCCATCACACAGCACAATGCCATAGATGTCGCAAGTTTTGAGGGAGCGTGCAATTGGCATGCTGACTGCAGGAATGTCCACCAGAGCTGTTGCCCGTGAATTGAATGCTCATTTCTCTACCATAAGCCGTCTCCAAAGGCGTTTCAGAGAATTTGGCAGTACATCCAACCGGCCTCACAACCGCAGACCATGTGTAACCACACCAGCCCAGGACTTTCACATCCAGCATCTTCACCTCCAAGATCGTCTGAGACCAGCCACCCTGACAGCTGCTGCAACAATCGGTTTGCATAACCAAAGAATTTCTGCACAAACTGTCAGGAACCGTCTTAGGGAAGCTCATCTGCATGCTCGTCGTCCTCATCGGGGTCTCGACCTGACTGCAGTTAGTCGTCGTAACCGACTTGAGTGGGCAAATGCTCACATTCGATGGCGTCTGGCACTTTGGAGAGGTGTTCTCTTCACGGATGAATCAGTTTTCACAGGGCAGATGGCAGACAGCGTGTATGGCGTTGTGTGGGTGAGCGGTTTGCTGATGTCAACGTTGTGGATCGAGTGGCCCATGGTGGCGGTGGGGTTACGGTATGGGCAGGCGTGTGTTATGGACAACGAACACAGGTGCATTTTATTGATGGCATTTTGAATGCACAGAGATACCGTGACGAGATCCTGAGGCCCACTGTTGTGCCATTCATCCACGACCATCACCTCATGTTGCAGCATGATAATGCACGGCCTCATGTTGCAAGGATCTGTACACAATTCCTGGAAGCTGAAAACATCCCAGTTCTTGCATGGCCAGCATACTCACCGGACATGTCACCCATTGAGCATGTTTGGGATGCTCTGGATCGACATTCCACAGGCCACAATCAACAACCTGATCAACTCTATGCAAAGGAGATGTGTTGCACTGCGTGAGTCAAATGGTGGTCACACCAGATACTGACTGGTTTTCGGAACCCCCGGACCCGCCCAATACAGTGAAACTGCACATTTTAGAGTGGCCTTTTATTGTGGCCAGCCTAAGGCACACATGTGCAATACTCATGCTGTCTGATCAGCATCTTGATATGCCACACCTGTGAGGTGGATGGATTATCTCAGCAAAGGAGAAGTGCTCACTAATACAGATTTAGACAGGTTTGTGAATAATATTTGAGAGAAATAGGCCTTTTGTGTACATAGAGAAAGTCTTAGATCTTTGAGTTCAGCTCATGATAAATGGGGGCAAAAACAAAAGTGTTGCGTTTATAATTTTGTTCAGTGTATATAGCCTACTCTTTTTACATATGGCCTGTTACTGCTGTTATAACAGCAAATTAATTGATCCTTACTTATTGAAAACCCATGCCTCTAGAATTAACTATTGAGATGTATGGAAAGCATTTTACTGTAAAATTTATAAACAAACACAAACGTAGTTACTTAGTGATTTGAGCTAATGTCTGAAAATGTTGTACCACAAACGGTGGCGTTCTTCATAGAACAACCAGATTTAGTAGAAAGTTGAGAAAGCATGAATTCTTAACTAGTTCTACAGGTAAATGTGTGTTAATGCTTGTTCTTGCAAATTGTAGCATGATATAACACAAAGGTTTAGCATAGTCTTTTTAGATATGGCTAGTTGAAATGGCAAATGATTTGTGTCTTGCTTATTGAAAACTGTTGCTTTGGGAATTAATTATTGAGCTCTGTCGCTATCAATCTACTGTAAAATGCCTACTCCTACTTTGCTGTTTCTTCTTGCAACAAAGCTTCTGACTTTCAAAGAGCCACCAGGACATAGGCACGATCAACATTGGTGTTTAAAAAATAAGTGTCTATTTTGTCTGCTAAAAATTATAAATGTATTCTCTGATCCCAATTTTGTCAGGGAGGTGTATCTACATTCACTATAAATTCTTGAACCTGTGGTATTTTATGAACAGACCAATACGAAGGAAGTACACTGCTCAAAAAAATTAAGGGAACACTTAAATCACACGGGCCTCGATGAAGGAAATATATTAAAGATCAAAATCTTTACTGTACATTGTGTAATTCGTTGAGAACAAAATGACATAACAACAGTCAATGGAAACCAAAATCACCAACCGAGTGAGGGCTGGACTGAAACTCACACCGAAAATCTAAGTAAACAATTGAAATCGGAGGCTGTTCCAACTTGTGTGAATTTCATCACGGCAACTCATACTGTGACTAAGTAGTATGTACGGCCCCCACGTGTTTGTATGCACTCCTGACAACATTTTTTTATCTTATCAGGTTAGGGATTTGATCCAGCAACCTTTCAGTCACTGTTCAGAAGCTCTAACCACTAAGTTACTCTGCCACCCCAATTTCTTGAGAAGAGCTAGAATATAGTTCAGACTGAAGCCACTGTTAGGCAGATTTCCTGCTGTTGGCCACCATCGAGTGTAGGATGGGAAGCCAACAGTAGGACCAATAGAGGTTAATAACTTTAAGAGTCTGTCATTGACTCTTTCTAGTAATTGGTCTGGAGACCATGTAAAATAAACAAACCACTGAGATGAATAGCTCATCTAAACTAATCTCAGTAACTAAAATCTTACATAATTTGTTCAGTTGCTTGAATAGGTTCTGCCTAAATGTAAGAAATTTAGATATCCAGTTGTGAAGTTGCTACTCTTGCACTTGAAGTAAATTTGAATTAGTTCAAATGTACTTCAAGTTCACCCACATTTTGAAGGAGTGGTAAGAGTAGTTTGAATCTGTTGTTTTAATCGTAGAAAAAGCAACAAAAATAGCGGAAATAAACTGGGAAAGGGAGCGTTCTGGTTAATTTGAGGTACACAGAGACATTGCTGCTTTAGGTAGATTTTGTAACATCCCCTTTTCTTTGTAGGTCAGGGATCTACAAATGTTACTTAGGTGCCCAAAAGATCTGGAGCTTAGATACTATTTGTGTAGGCCAAGGTTAAATTTGTAGAATTGCAGGAAATGTGTTTTAAAACTACAATATCTGTTATGCATTTTTTGAATAAACATACTGTAGCCAATAAGGAATGTTCTCTCAGTAAATGTGACTGTATAATACACGTGTGTGAGAAAGAGTGATTGCGTCTGTGTGTGTGCTCTGAATGACATGTTCTTTTTCTCCAGTACCCAATTTCTAAATTACGAATTTCAGTGAATACTGGTTCCTAATCATTATAAAAGTCCCAATTAGAATCACTTTCCAGGGAAGCATTTATGTTGGGTTACGTTATGCTTGTGCATTTCCACTGTTCCTTTATTGCAACTACTCATCAATATGAAGTTAAGCCCAGGGGCTCTAACAGGCTAAAAGTACAACCATGGTTCAGCATTGTCAACAATATAAAACCAAATTTCTCATTAAGGATGTGAAAATAGGAATATACCAGTAAGTACTTCACAGCAATTACAGTGTTTGGATATAATGGTTGCCCAGTGTAAACTCATGTACTAAAACGTTTACTATGAAAAGCAACCCAAGACAACAAAATGCCCCAGGAGACCAAGACAGAAAAAGCTACAATTGAAATAATTATATCATGGAAGGCTAGAGATGTGTGTGTGTAAGACTCAACATGGTCAGATGTGTTTGATCCTTTTCAGGCAATTAGGCCTGATTTCTAGCAGTTATTGCTTTATGATTCCTTGATGGATGTTAATGGTGCTTTCCTTAAGCAACCACCAGGGGAGGTATTTAGGACAAGGCAAACACTATCTGTCAAATGAATTACATAAACAAGAGTTACCAAAGTGCCAAGGTTTATTACAACAAAACTATGCAATATTGCAGGAAATACACTGGCCAGGACTAGGATGAAACACACTGGCCAGGACTAGGATGAAACA
>JACXGI010003191.1:45589-58899 GCA_016801175.1 Esox masquinongy | reverse complement strand
CGCCATGCACATCTTGACGTGGTGTGTAGACTTTTTATATCCACTGTATAAAGCCCTAAACAATATCGCCCCTGCCTACCTCTCCGATCTTCTTCTTCCATGTCAACCAACACACACACTCCGTGACAGTACTGCAGGCAACCTCATAATCCCCAAATCCAAGCTCAAAGGCTTTGGAGACGGGTCATTCTCAAGGGTTCTTCCTAGGCTCTGGAACTCTCCCAAAACCATCCATGACTCTGAGACTATCCCCATCTTTCAGAAACGCCTCAAGACTCATCTGTTCAAAATCACCTACCCATAGCCATGCCAAATCCCACACTCTCAATCTTTGTTGTTTTCTCATAGTATTTATTTTGTTTCTGTTTGTTTTCTGTTCCATGTCACTTTTGTACAGCGTCTTTGGGTCCCTGAAAAGCGCTATATAAATATAATGTATTATTATTATTTATTAGAGCTATAGTCAAAAGAGAGTAAAGCCAGTGCGCTGTCCAGTAGGAATGTAAGTTATGCACCAAAAACTGTAGCAGCACAAACAAACCTTTTAGCCGCACAAACGGAGCACAAACTACTGAGCCTATTTTGAGGCAGTTTGGATCAGGTTGGGGGGCTGGTGACACCTAAAATTGAATGTCTAATATATAAAACGCTGCATCAGCACAAACAAAACCTTTAACGGCACAAACCAGCACAAACGAAGCACAAACAAAGGAGACTATTTTGGTTGAATTTGGAGCATGTTGGGGGGCTGAATGTCGTCATCACCTATAATTAAATTTCTAATATTAAAAACACAGATGAAGCACAAACAAAAATTTTAACAGCACAAACTAAGCACAAACGACTCAATTTTGAGCATGTTGGGGGGCTGAGTGACATCATCGCCAATAATTAAATGTCTAATATATAAAATACCGAAGAAGCACAATTTTTTTTTTTTAACGGCACAAACCGGCACAAACGAAGTACAAACACACAAGACTATTTTGGTTGATTTTGGAGGATGTTAGGGGTCTGAGTGACCTCAGAATGACCTATACAATATTCTTTAATATCAATAAAATGATAGCAGCACAAACGACAATTTGAACGGCACAAATCAGCACAAACAATTGAGCCTATTTTGCCTAAGTTTTGCATTGGGTAAGGGGCCAACTTCACACAGGTCCTAGACATCACTAGCAAGTTTTATAGTTTCCTCTCCTTTGGTACCTACTACTCATTACTTTATTAGGACAGAACATACATTCCTCTACCATTGACAAGCCACCCCATATTCCTTCATTGTGACTTGTAAACCTTTCACAGCATACCCCTAAAAGATACCCCTATAGAAATTAACAGAAAAGATCATAGAAAATAAGGACACATAACTGCCAACTTAATATAAAGTAATAATAACATCAAAACATAATATTTTGGTCTTCAAATTCAAATTTCCATCACAGGGTCTAAATACTTTTGAAAGCTACTGTATTATTTTGGCAATGTGTAGGTCCCAAGACATGTTAAACAAAATCCACTGAGTTGATTATGGCTCCAGTAGTTGTTTGGAGTGATTCTGCTGACTCCATTTGGATATTAAAGTCACCAAAATACAAAGGAAATGTACATACGTACGTGTGTGTGTGTGGAACTGAACAAATATGAGACCTGTTAAATTGTAGAAAAATCTGACCCAGACTGTGAACGTTAATGCTTATTTTTTATATTTTAACAAATGTTGCGATTGTTCATGCGACATAGATTAAAACATTAGGAATCATAGAATTACATTTTGAAAAGTGACAAGCAGTGCACTTAGTCATCTTAAGTGCTCCAGCAGGGGGCACGAAAAACATATGGGCACTAACAGTAAGGAAAAGAAACTTGAGTAAACTATACAATAAACAATAAACACGGCTGAGGTGTTTAAAAAGTATTTCACCTTCTTGCAATAAGAATATTACACGTTAAAACTGTGAGTTCAGTGTGAATTGAAAAATTAAAATTACCTGTGTGATGACTAAATATGGAGAGATGAACTGATCAGAATCAGAATCACAAATAACTACTGTATATTAGGGTGGCAATGAAAAAAGGTGTTAGCTTTGCAAATCCAGCAATGGCGCAGTTGTTAGGGTTGCTGACTTCCAATTTCTTAGTTGTTATGGTGCAAGATCGAATCCAGATCATGTTTAACTTTTTGAGTGCAGACGATACTGTTTATTGCATTGTATAATAATTTGTTTTATTTTGTGTATCTTATGACACTCTTGCCTTATTAATACAAAACATTAGAATGGATGCAGAGTTGAAAAATGCTAGTTGGAAAGGCAAGAAGAACACAGGATACAAACTAGGCATTACAATTTACCTTTGGAAAGCGCATGCCTAACCACTGGGCTACAAAGTCATGTTGGGTAATAAGGAAAAGACGTCTATATGATCATTCAGCATTGGATATTTATTCTTGACCAACAGGTGACACCACTGTGTATAGTGAGTTTCAAAGCCTCGAAAAATCGAACCGATTTTCGAACCATTTTGATGAAAGCCTCAAACGCTTCAAAAAGCCTCAGTTGTCCATCACTAAGTTAAGCGTAGCTAATAAATCGGGAGTTTTTTTGTTTAATGTTTTTTGTTTAATTATTGTTAAACCTCTAGAGCAGTGTTTCTCAACCCTGCTCCTGGGTGCCCCCCTGCCCTGCATGTTTTAGATCTCTCCCTGCCCTAACATACCTTATGTAGCTTATGAAGGACTTGATAATGAGCTGACCATTTGAATCAGGTGTGACAGAGCTGAGAGAGATCTAAAACATTCAGAGCAGGGGGGCGCCCAGGAGCAGGGTTGAGAAAAACTGCTCTAGAGGCTAGTAAATTAATACCTAACTCTATTATGTCTTCCTATTACATTTTGTCATCAGATCCTTGCAAAACTGATGTTATTTAAATTTGTGCTGTTAAACTAAAGCTCAGTGTATTTTACCATTATTACAGGCCATTATTACCATTTTAGTATGCTGGTAAGTAATTTTGTAACTTTTTTCTTTCAGACGAGCTAAAACAAAACCTAAACTCAACACACGGGTCTGCAGTTGCCATTTTACACTTGGAAAGAAACATGGCCCTGTGTATAGGAGATCCATTAAGGCAGACAAAGGTCTAAGTGCCTGTGCCATAGTAGACCACTGCTTCTCTTCGATGGCAGTTGTTGAAGCCCCCTGCTGCTCTTCGATGGCAATTGCTAAAGACCACTGCTAATCTGGAATGGCAGTCGAAGTTCCAGTTCCCTCCACCATTGCAGAGGTTGACGATTTGGTCCCCTTCCACAGAGCAGAGGATGACGATTCACACACATACACCATCACTGACAAAGATCCAGACACATCCAACATTCCAGACGAAGAAGATCAGGCCCCGTTGTCTGTACAGTTAAAGAATGTTCTCACTGATGTGCACCTTGAGGAAACATTGGCACAGTTAAAGGTTCTACATGAGAATCAGCTGTATACCCGCAACAGGTATTTTGCATCAAAGCAGTCTGATCAAGCTATCAGGATGGACACAGGTCTTCCAGACAAAGACATGTTCAACATCACTGTAGAATATTTGGAAAGATTCAAAGACTCTGTTGTCTACTTTGCTAAGTGGAAGGTAGAGGTGCTCTCATTTCAGGATCAAGTGTTTATGGCGCTTATGAAATTGCATCACGACTACACCAACTTGCACCTTGCTCAATTATTCTATTGTAGTGCAAGCACTGTCAGTAATGTTACAATGACTTCATTCATGTGATTCACAAGCTTTTTTTCATTGACATCATGAAGACTGTTCTAAGTCGGGAGAAGAACAAAACATCTTTGCCAGTATCTTTTCAGGGGTCCAGCAGTAACTGCAGAATGTTCGTTGACAGCACCGACATAGAGGTTGCTACACCATGTCGTATGGATCGGGCAGAAACAGACCTACTCTGTGTACCGTTCATTGCACTCCTTCAAGCTACTCCTTGGACTTGCACCTAATGCTGTGATTACATACTGCAGTGATCTGTATCCAGGATCTGTGTCTGACGAAGCTGTTGTCCAGAAGTCAGGGTTTGGGAAACTTTACATCTGGAGACATGATTTTAGCTGAAAAAGGTTTCTTGATCCAGTGCTTGATGCCTGCAGGAGTCACTGTGAACATTCCTCCATTCTTGAACCACGGCAGGTTGACAGAGAGTGAGATACAGCTCACCAAAGACATTGCGAGAAACCGGATCCATGTTGAAAGGGCAAATGCAAGAATTAAATCGTTCAAAATCCTGAGATTTGTCCCACCACATCTGCGTTGTTATTGTAATATACTGGTGCAGTCCTGTTGTGCACTTGTTAACTTCCAAGACCCACTCATTAAAGAAGTCACAGTTGATTGGGAAAGAATACATGCACCTCTAAAATAGTAAATAGATTTCCAGGCACGTCCACCATGAAGCGCACTGAGTCAGGGGATCTGCTAGAAGTGATCACTCAACTCCCTTGGATTTATAGTCACTCTCACTCAACTTTATCAAGGTTCATAAATCCCTTTGATCCCTGCTGATTTTGTACGTTTGCCCACTGACAAAGAAATGATCAGTCTATAATTTTAATGGTAGGTTTATTTGAACAGTGAGAGACAGAATAACAACAAAAAAATCCAGAAAAAAGCATGTCAAGAATTTTATAAATTGATTTGCATTTTAATGAGTGAAATAAGTATTCGACCCCTCTGCAAAACATGACTTAGTACTTGGTGGCAAAACCCTTGTTGGCAATCAGAGGTCAGACATTTCTTGTAGTTGGCCACCAGGTTTGCAGACATCTCAGGAGGGATTTTGTCCCACTTCTCTTTGCAGATCTTCTCCAAGTCGCCTTCAGCTCCCTCCACAGATTTTCTATGAGATTAAGGTCTGGAGACTGGCTAGGCCACTCCAGGACCTTAATGTGCTTCTTCTTGAGCCACTCCTTTGTTGCCTTGGCTGTGTGTTTTGGGTCATTGTCATGCTGGAATACCCATCCACGACCCATTTTCAATGCCCTGGCTGAGGTAAGGAGGTTCTCACCCAAGATTTGACGTTACATGGCACCGTCCATCGTCCCTTTGATGCGGTGAAGTTGTCCTGTCCCCTTAGCAGAAAAACACCCCCAAAGCATAATGTTTCCACCTCCATGTTTGACGATGAGGATGGTGTTCTTGGGGTCATAGGCAGCATTCCTCCTCCTCCAAACACGGCGAGTTGAGTTGATGCCAGAGCTCGATTTTGGTCTCATCTGACCACTACACTTTCACTCAGTTCTCCTCTGAATCATTCAGATGTTCATTGGCAAACTTCAGACGGGCCTGTACATGTGCTTTCTTGAGCAGGGGGACCTTGCGGGCGCTGCAGGATTTCAGTCCTTCACGGCGTAGTGTGTTACCAATTGTTTTCTTGGTGACTATGGTCCCAGCTGCCTTGAGAACATTGACAAGATCCTCCCGTGTAGTTCTGGGCTGATTCCTCACCGTTCTCATGATCATTGCAACTCCACGAGGTGAAATCTTGTATGGAGCCCCAGATCGAGGGAGATTGACAGTTCTTTTGTGTGTCTTCCATTTGCGAATAATCGCACCAACTTTTGTCACCTTCTCACCAAGCTGCTTGGCGATGATCTTGTGGCCCATTCCAGCCTTGTGTAGGTCTAATATCTTGTCCCTGACATCCTTGGACAGCTCTTTGGTCTTGGCCATGGTGGAGAGTTGGGAATCTGATTGATTGCTTCTGTGAACAGGTGTCTTTTATACAGGTAACAAGCTGAGATTAGGAGCACTTCCTTTAAGTGTGTGCTCCTAATCTCAGCTTGTTACCTGTATAAAAGACACCTGGGAGCCAGAAATCTTTCTTATTGAGAGGGGATGAAATACTTATTTCACTCATTAAAATGCAAATCAATTTATAACATTTTTGACAGGCGTTTTTCTGGATTTTTTTGTTGTTATTCTGTCTCTCACTGTTCAAATAAACCTACCATTAAATTTATAGTCTGATCATTTCTTTGTCAGTGGGCAAATGTACAAAATCAGCAGGGGATCAAATATTTTTTTCCCTCACTATAATTACTTACGTTTTAGTCATTTATAGTTATATTACATTATAATTAATTTCCACATGCAAAAAGCCTTTAAAGGAATCTTAGCAGGAAATAGTGTGTCAAATGGAAGGGCAAGTCTCAGCGCTGAGACGAAAACGTCACTGGTCCACTTCTGCATCAGGTCAGCTATGTTGATCAATACTGTCCCAGGAATGCTTGGAGCATCGATAAACTCCCCTGACTTGGTCCGCACCTAAGGATTTGTCATTTTTATAAATGTCCTATTTAAAGTGCCAAAATGCCTTAATTAAAACAACTGTAGGCAGTACTGTAGTTATAAAACAAAAACTTGTGCAAAAACTAAAGGTTTTTATAAGGCACAATCTAATACAAATGCAACACAAGCTAATATAAATCTAAAATAAGTTAATACAAATCCAACATATTCTTGGAACAACAAACTATAACATACAAATTAAATATAACAGTTAGAGCAGGTCATAAAATAACTTCAAGTTTTTACCTTTAGAGAAAGGTTTTATTAGATTGCCAGACGTACAATTAATAAAAAGTAGTCATTTTGGATGGAAGGAAATATCTAGACAACTGATTGCAATATCGCCCTCATCTCAAACACCAACGTTGCGTACTATAATACAATACGAGGGGGTTTCATAAACACAGTCAAAAGTTCCGTCCAGGACAGACTGTAACAGTGTTTATTCGTATCATATTGGATCTGTGAGTTGAGTAACATTGCCAAATACATGCAGCTTCAGATTTCTGACATTAAAATGCAACAGCCCCAGTGAAAATATTTCTCAATGAACCAACTTAGATGTTTAGGGTGAAGCTGAAAAAGCTCTCACAAAACAGTTACTGTGCATTCTCAATGTAGGTTAATCAATACTTCCTAATACGTATGATGCAGGTAGGTGTGAACGAGGCAACTGACTTCATTCTGAAAACATGCACAGCCGAATTAGCATATTCTGTGACAAATGTTACCAGTTCCAGCAGGGGTGTCCAAACAGTTCCACGGAGGGCCGAGTGTCCACAGGTTTTTGTTCTCACCTTGTACTTGATTGACTAATTAGGTTACTGATTGGTTCGTTTCTACCCTCACCTGGTTGTTTAGGTGTGAACTGGGAACGAATTTATAGGAAAAACCAAAAACCCGCAGACACTCGGCCCTCCGTGGAACTGTTTGGACACCCCTGCAGTACTGCAAAGCATTAAAATCATTTGATGGACTGTCTTGGACAGCAGTCATTTTTAATGGAAAATTTTACCAACGCCCTGGAAAAAATAAAATGTTTTTTATCTATGTAAGAGAGGTGTGTTGATACTGGTCATACCGTACTGATTTGAAGGCCCTATTTACTACCTCAATACAGCATAAACAGCTGCAGATATGGGCCAAATGAAAAGACCCCGGGTAGAAGATGAACCAGTAGTGCATGTATCACACTCCAGCCGCGCACAGAAAATATCAATAAAGTTACAGTACATATTGGGAAATTGTTTTGACAATATTGCAATTTATATAGCTTAATATACCTTATACCTTAATGTTCATTTTCATGCAGTGCTTGTTTTAAATATTTTTAAAAAGTAGCCAATTTGTTTTCAACTTGTTTCAGGGACTGACCAACCTTCTTTTTTTATCATAGCTCCCTCTATAACATACTATGGTAAGCAACGACGGGAACTTAGATATACATAATCACAGTATTGACTTGCAACACTATTAGAATTGTCACAATTGCAATAGATTTCAGCACTATTGTGATTACATTGTATATCAGGAGGTCTGTTCCAATTCCATGACCTACAAGTTACTGTAGCCATCAGGGTGAAGGTCTGAAAAAGAGGATAATCTACACACAGACCAGTTAAAAGGGATTAAGCTGTTCTTCGTCAGTCTATAACTACTGGCTTCAGTCAGGTAGCGGGATACCCTGTCACGGAGAGTGGCACAGAAAACCCCATGCTGGGCTGAACACTGATGAAATGTCATGGTCTAAAGCCTGACACTACAGCAGACTGCAGGCCCGATACATGGTCATTCCAGAGGTGGATGTGATGTGCAGGGAGACACTCTCATTGGCCGAGATGAAGAGGACGGTGCCCCGCCTCAGGCTGATGTCGGAGAGGGCGGCGTCTGAGGTGGCGGTGGCCTCGCCCTCGATCACCAGCAGGATGCTGGCACAGTCCACCGGGGCCACAGTGTACAGCTTGACCGAGGCTGGCACCTGGAGGGAGAGGGAGAACGAAAAAAGAATAAGTAGGCAGAGGAACTAGGGAGAAGGAAATAAATGGAGAAAAGGAATATGAAGGAAGAGACAATTACACTGGATGCCAATGAGGATGCCAACTGCTGTAAAAGACATCAGCCATTGGCTAGTAAGAGGGTGCATCCTTTGAAAGGAGGGAAATGTGAAGTGACTCGTATTACTCTGACACTTGAGCACCAATAAGGGCTATTTTGAAATAACACATCAAACTGTGTTTCCTGCATCTGCCTGCTCATCACTTGCTGTTACCAGGCAGATTTCAAAGAGAAGATTATCAATTCTCATGAACGTTCTTGTTTAGAAGCCTAAAGGCCAAAGCTGACTCGTATAGTAATCACATAGGCCTAATGATTCATAAGTATTTTACCAAAACCTCAGATTTCTTCCCCAGTTTAAAAAGCAAATCTGCACTACACTGTGATGGAAATTCTACAGAATAGAACCCTTCAGGAAGTGGGTACAGAGGCAAAAGTCACAAAACCACAACACCAGAGAACTGTTTAATCCCTGTAGAAATGAGAAACACTAAGAAAGCTGAAAGCTAATCACCTGTATCCTCATGACAGTAAAGTCAGGAACAGGCGGGTCATACAGTTGGACATATGGGTCTGAGGGGTCCTGGGTGGATGGGAAGATCTTGGTGCTGGCCGACGCGGGGCTGTAGTTCAGCATCTCACACAGGGTGTTGACATCGATGAACTTGGGCGTCAGGCCGGCACGCACGGTGTTGTCAGAGCAGGCCATGCACTCAATGCAGTCTAAACCACAGAGAGAGAGAGTGTGAGAGAGCATGAGAGAATGAGAAAAATGGGATATAAGGCACTTTCTCTTTATCTCTTTCTTTCAAAAACATTTTTAAAAAAAACATTCAGATTCACTGTAACTTCATGTCAATGTCATAAAACAACTTCATATTTTAAATGTATTTCCATTTTGACATTTAGCAGGCGCTTTTCCCCAAAGCAACTTTAGGGTTTAGTGCCTTGCTCAACTGCATTAAACTACAGCTAACTTTATTGTAGAGCAAAAAAAAATGCACACAGACACTGGTACATTTCCAGAACTGAAGTATAATCAGTTAAAGGCTCTTTGGTAACATATGTGTTCATATGGATGTGTTGATGAATCACACTAAACCTTGGTACCTAGTGCAGTCTTACGCTTATACACCACATGCAGTTGCCTCTTAACAAGCTGACTGGTTGAACCCTGACCTCCGTTAAGATATGCGTGCGGTTCATTGGCGCCCAGGAACATGGCATTGCCAGGCTCCAACAGTACGCGGTTCAGGAAGTAGATGGAGAAACAGCCGATGTCCCCTGGATAATGGGAGTGGAGCCGGAGCAACAGCTCCCCGTTACTGCTTGACGTGTCTCTCCCGGCAGCAGCTGATTGGAGGATAACAGGTCAGATTCAGGTCATGCAATGAAGGGGGGAGGGGTTTGTGGGAGGTTCTACTGGAAACCAAAACAAGAGGTTCTTATTTGGCAAGTCAGTCCCAGTCTAAGTATTTTTTTAATGCTTGGTGAGAACAAGAGGGTCAAATCTAGGGTCAGCTTTGTCTTTTAGACCGTGGTGAATGAAACAGGACAGACAGATCCTAGATCAGCGCTCCTACTCTGAGATGGAAAGTGGTTAAAGGACCAGGTGAAAGAGACTTGCATCTCGATAAGACAAACATGCACAAATGAAGGTTAGATTGGCAAACGTGCAAGACTCCTTTTTTTTCCAGGTAAGTTGACTGAGAACATCATTTACAGCAATGACCTGAGTGCATTTAGGGTGAACAGCCTTGCTCAGGGACCGATTGACAGATTTTTCACCCTTGCCTGATGGGGGTTTCAAGTTAACAAACTATCAGATACAGATCAGATGCTCTAATTACCTGTCGTCCTCAGAAAACATGACTGAGCATTATGTTGTAGAAAACATCACGAGGAGTACATCATTTATGCCTACATTGCAGTTCATGAACTATTGATTCAATAAAGTATGATCCTAGCCTGGTACCAAATCACTGTGCTTTCATGCCAACTCCTATGGTCTTTCTAAACAGGACACAGTTTTCATGTCAACACCCATAAAGCACAAGCTAGTTCAAAGTCACAAAAAAATAAAAGACAGTATGACGCTCACCTTCCTCAGAGACTCTTTTGACCAGCATGTTGAGCTGGTCCACAAACACCTTTTTCTCACAGTTCATCATTCGGGTGAAGCACTTCTTGAGAGCCAGCGAGGTGCGGCGCGCATCCCCAACACTGCTCTGCAGCTCCTCGGCTGCCTCGTTCCCCACCAGGGCGTGGAACTCTGGGACGGCTGAGACATGCACATTTTGGCACACTTATATCGGTTGTATCAGTTTATATTGTAAAGAAAGGGGAAAGGGGCTGCAAGTGGGATGCATTCTTTCATTTTTGTCCATGCAGTAAGTTTTATAACCAGCTAACGGATTTAACTTTTAGTATAGGAATTCACTGAACAGAGGTGGGAAAATGAGGGATACTGAAGACGATTATGGCCTGCCGAACATGGCCCTTACATTGGAGAAAGCCAATAATCTCTTCCAGAGGCCTGAAGCCACACAGGCCTTCAAAGTGGGTGAGTGCGATGGCCATCTCAGGCTTGTGGTTGTTGTCCGGGTAATGCTCTGGAAACTGAGCGTGGAGCCGTCCGGCCAACTCCTGGTGTGAGAGCCAATGGAAGATAGCAAAATTATTACTGAAATAAAACAACATTTTTACTTGAGTTAGCTCGATATAACTCTCTCCTCACATTACTTTGGTTTACTGGTTGTTCTGTAGCCAACCAGAAGACCAAATGAAAGGCGCAACCTGAGTAGCTCTAACGAGAAACGGTTGTTTTGCAACACCTCCAACTCAACTAGCTTACAGTTGCTTTAAATAATCTTGCAATTTAAGCTCAGTGACGTGTGCGTTTTCTATTCCCATTTGCTTGTCTTCTTCTAGTTTGACTACACAACCCATGTGGAAAACCTAGGCTCTGGCAGTGCCCGGGACTGTCAATCGGCTATCAACAGAGACATGGATAACCCAGGCACATACTACTACTTCAGCTGATCTCTCTTTAACTATGTGTTTTCTCCACAGTTCCAGAGTGTTTGGTTGTTGTTGTGGTGAAGGCACATGGCTACTAATTTCTCTGAAGTGGAGATTCAACTCTAATCCCTCTCGTTCATCTGTCTTTGCCCTCTTTTGAATTCCATGCTGCCAGTGACACTTGTCCGTTTAAGCACAACATTGTTGTCATTTATTGTCCACCAGGGGCCCTCTAAGATTACCTCAATTTTGACACCTTGATAAGCTCATTCCCAGACGATGGCTCACCATTTATACTACTGGGTGATTTTAACCGTCCACTGTCTGTCTTGGATGCATTTCTTTCCAGCTCTTTCCCTCTTTGACCTCACCCTAGCCCAGTCCCCTCCTACTCACAATTCTAGCAGTGCACTTGATCTCATTCTTATTAGATGCTGTCTGTTGACTAATCTCCAAGCAACCCCACCCCAAGTCTCTGATCACTATCTTGTTCCATCTTTCTCTCTCCTCTAATCCTACCCCCTCAGCCATGACCCAGACAGTCATGCTTAGTCACAATATTCATTCTCTGTCACCTTCTACTCTCTCAAAATCTGGCTGACACCTGTCTCAAACTTTTCCTGACTTTAAACTCTGGAAAGGGCATTTTGATGTTGTCAGTAAGAGGCATGGATAATGCAGGGGATGTGCCCTCATTCCTCAAGGCAATGTTTTCCGTTGGCTGTATATCCCGTTTAGAACCGAACTAATCATGGTCTATGTAAAACAAATGCCCATGAAACCACACTGTCATGAGTTCATGTCAACTTCATTGATTGATTTGGACGCTTGGGGTTGTTGCACATGCAAATAGCCAGTAAAGAAGAACCAATCAACAATTTCTGAGCAAATATTGTGTTTACAATAGGCTCCTGTCCAGACCAGTGAGTCACAGGAGTCAAGTCAGTCATGCTAACTCTCTCAGATCATCAGGTCATCTCTCCCATCTGATGAATCTCTCCGGATTCTGCCTCCTCCACCTAGCACTTAGCACATCTTATGACTCTCACCATCCCCTTTCCTAGTAACTGGCTTGACCCTGCCCTTCTGTTCTGGGGCTAAGTGACTCACTGCTAACTCACAGAGAATGGATGCGAGCTGCTGAGAAAACCAAACTTTCCAATCCCCTAGCACTCTTTGCTTCCTCTCCATCTGTGCCATCTGCTTGCTCTCGGGAAACACCCACCTTCTCCTAATTCCTCAACCGTCCCACTCTCCATCTTCCCTCTCAGTGGATGACTGTCCACCAATTTGAAAAGAAGGTGGATGACATCCGCACCTCATTCAGTCACACACCAAACTTCACTATGCATTAATCCATTTTGGTAAAACTTTATTTGGATAGTCTGTAAAGCATCTACAGATTGATCTACAGACTATCTACTAATAGTAACCATAACCCTTTCCATAGAACTTACCTTAAAACACTCTATAGCTAACCCTATCCTTTGCATACCTTTACTTCATTTTTGGTGTGTTGTTGATAGTTTACCATTAGTAGATGCTCTATCTACATAAATTGTTTCCCCACTTCTACTCCAGATAAAACCCTGTAAATTTTGATGTCCAGTTGCCCAATAACCTGCCCTTTTAACCCAATCTGCTCCTCCAGATCATCTCCGGAGACCTCCTCCCATTCCTCACCTCCTATTCCTCACCTCCTCCTTGACCAATGGCGGTAACCCATCTGACTTCAACATGACCAGAGTCACTAACTGTAATTCACTCTTGGTTACAGTATCTTCTAAGAGACTGAAATGTAAATGCCCTGATGTGCAGTGTGCCCTAATGAACAGGACCCAGGACTCACCCTATTAGGATGTGCCCTAATGAACAGGACCCAGGAC